>KL265507.1:19870-70739 GCA_000699545.1 Podiceps cristatus
TTGCTTTAATTAAGTTTGTTCATTCTCACCTCAGTCCTGGGGCATGCGTGACAAGCAGTTATTGTAGCCTGGTGTATGCTCAGTAACCTGCTTGTGTTTATGTCCTCAGTCTTCCCCAAACTGCATAAACAGCCAGCTATTAGCGTATTAGAAATATCTACGTTTTCAACCTTTATGGTAAGCAAATTCAAACTGTCTCAGATCTGCCATATACCTCAAACATATATGGGCACAACTGTAAACTAGCTGAGGTACTTGTTACTTCATCATAATTTAGGAGGATGATAGAGTTCTAGACACTTCCTTGAAATCACTGTATTCCTAATCTTGATTCTCCCAGATGACAGGACATTTTGGGTGAGCTCTCCAGCTCTCAAGAACTAAACCAAGGAAAGTTTCACTGAAGTTGGTCTATTCTGTCAGCAAGTTCTTATTTTGATGAACTCACACTTTCCAATCATAGAATATTTCATTTAAAATTTCCAAACACACCTAAAGGTAAAACATTTAAAACACTGTAAAAAGCTTCATCTGAAAGTAGAAATTAAGGATAAGCATTTTACAGAAATTCTTGCTGCATAGAAAAGCTAATCTAGCATGCTGAATTAAAAACATGATGATATAGAAAGAATGGCATTGGCAAGTCCTATTTTGTTGATGAAATGTCCTTTTGTCTTCTCTACTCAAATTTCCAATAATCTATGACTTCTTTTTCTGTGCAAGCCACTTATACATTATTAGAACATCAGAATTATCTTTAAAAATGTTTCACAAAAACACTTATCTGACCCACACAGAAAAGTTACAGAAAACACTTAAGTACTAATTTATGGATGAGACTAAACTGGGCAGTAGAAGTTTGATCTACGCAGGAGAAGTATTTGGCAGTTCTGTCTTCAAAAAGGAATCTTACAGAAACAACATTAAAAATAGCAACACACAGGCAGCCTTACACTCCTCCAGTTTCACTGCTGTGATACTGTTTTGGAAATAGGGAAGTAAAAGGTACTTATACCAGTAACTGCCACTATACTGGTGGCTTGATAAACCCCAAACAAGAGGGAATAGATACTATTTCCTGTTGGAAACTCTCCATGTCACGACCTCTGTTGCCTCTTAAGAGCAAACAGGGCATGTTAGCGTTGTTCACAACAAACACCCATGACACTAAATCTGGGAAGGTTAAAACACTTCTGCTGACCCATTTTATTGTATGACAGATGCAGAATTATACTGATAATAAACAGAGAAGATACTATTGAAACTAAAAGAGGTTTTCCATAAACTCACTCTTGATCTACCCTCTGGCATCAGTTGTTTACAAAGACAGTCATGAAAAGAAAGTTGGTTTGTGTGGGTGGAAAAGACACAGAAGCACATTCTATTATATTCTCTTTGGTTTTTTCCACGTTTTCAGAAAAGGAACTTTCTAGACTCAGTCTTTACCTAAAAAGATGCAATGGCTGGTGAGAAAGCCCAGAAAACATTCCTCAGGACTAAGTTCCCATTAGGAGGGGGCTGCACAAAACAATATGCAGAAATGCCATTTAGCTTGGAAAAGCACAAAAGCTTCGATACAGCCTAATTTCAGAAAGTACATAGGGAAGCATTTGAACATTTTCTTATGTTCTAGCAAGGCATGTGGTTAAAGTTAAGCATTTGCTTTTGTTCTTTCCAAAACTACAAAGCAATGAACAGAACAGAAATAGATACACTCTTTAGTCTTCATATGTGTTCTGTGTTAGTAGGGAACATCAAACCATGCCCTTTATGACTACTGAGTCTGTATACATCAAATACCTTTAAGAAGGTATCCCAAAGTAGGACTGCAACTCCTTAAAACAGTAATCCTAAAATCTGCAACATACCATTAGCTGAGGAGCTATACTGGTTGCAACCACTAAGAAACCAATTTAACAAAAACCCTCACAGAAAATTCACAGCAAAGAAAGCATTTTTTTTAAAAAGTGCTTCATAGACATTGATTGTATTTTATCTATTAAGTATTGCTTTTTAGTGCCCAAAGTCCAGAATTAACTAAAAAATGCCTGGGTCTGTGCTCACACAGACACCCAGTCAAACAATTAGGAACCTAATCATTAAAGAGTTTAAGACAGAAAACAGATGTTCCAGGCAATTTTTTAGAGCTGGGAGCCTCTGAAGAGAGATGTCTGGATTGTTTAGCTTGCTTATTTCTGCAGTGCCAGAGATCATTCTCGTTACTGTGTTTCGAAGCGGTAATTTCTGGATGATGATGCTGGCAGAACTACAAACAAAGAATTACACTAATCCAATCTGGATGTTACTAACACATGTAAAACTGTCTTCAGATTTTCACAGGTCAAGAAGGATTTAAACCCTGCTCCATTAATAACACAAAGACACTGTTCTAGGACTTTTTAACGTGTCTTTGCCTAAAAAGGCACAGAAGTCCAGGGTGGGTAACAGTGGGTTTTTTTGTCCTGCAAGAGGAGCTCAAAGAAATAATTTATATAGGTTGGACTGCCAACAATCAAGTTTCTCTAAACAGATAAAGGTCGTCTTACTCTAAACATTTGCAAAACAATAACCTTGCTAACAGAACTGCCTCTCCAGGGCCTGGCCGTATACATAAACTTTTCACTGTAACTGTTAACCAACTGTCAAAGAACAACAAGCATTACATTAGTCATGAACTACAACTTCGCACTAACATCAACCCTCTCCTCCAAGCTATTGGACAAGAGGACTGAGTGTTGATTCAAATCTTTAGGTCCAAAACACAGCCCTTTAGGGTTTGGTTGTAGGTCCCAGATGGAAACCTAAGGAAAAAAAAAATGATACCTTCAGTTTTGATGTTACCTAGAGCAGCTTCAGGAACTACTGAATTCTCAAGGTTTTCTCCAGTTACAGCTGCCATGAGAAGAGCTTATAAAACACTCTTTTGACAATTGAGAACACTTCACAAAAGACAGTTGAGCCCAAACCCAAAGGTGAGAATCCAATTCAGCATCTTACCCAGATGCTGGTAAGACCTCAATCTAAAGAGCATATTTACCAACTGTATTGCAAACATGAAGAAAGGAAAGGTTCCCACCTATAATAAAGCTCCCTTATAGTCCTTGATATGGTCCCCAGACCTTGAAATCCAATAGAAAGAACAATTACTGCTAAAAACACATGTATGGAAAACAGGAGAAAATTGTGGTTAATAAGCAAAGCCACAGAGAGGCTCAAGATGGACGCTCACATACAGCCCTCCCCAAAGCTAGTCATGGCCTGCTACATTTTATATATCATCCCTTGACAAAGCTAACTTCGCCTCTCCATCAGTAGGAAAGCTCCTGCCATTGAGTGCAGCTAGGTAAGCCTGCACATCTTCTGCTCCCTTAGTTGCCAGTCTCTGTCTAGCCAAAATAAACTGGCATTAGTTGAGAGAAAAGGCTTACTAGCATAACATCTTATAAAGACAGCTATACTTGCTCACATCTGGCTCACATCTGGCCAAATAAAACTGCAAGCAGAGTAAGCATATTGTCATCTGCTCTGCTGCTTAGGTGTACCAGTAAACCTTGCTAAAGGCAGCTCCTCTCTGCCTACCTAATTAGGTTATTAGCCATTTTAGGGCTCAGGATGTAATTAAACATAAAGCTAGTGGCTTTAGTCACTTCTGGTTTTGCACCCATACAACAGCAATGAAAACCAGAAACCTTCAAAGGTGCTTAAATTGGAAACCTTTAAAGATTTCCATTTTTCAGTCACCAGATTCCCCACCAGCACACAAGCCAGCACAATTATAAGCTGTATAATTAGGAGATTATTAAAGACCTGGAAACAGATGAGAAAGAAGACAGAAAAAGATGTTATACCACATTGAAACATGTCCAGGAATCTAACCTCAGGATTCCCATTAACCACAACCACCTCAAAAAAAAAAAAAAGGGGGGGGGGGGGAAAGTTGTACACTAGTTTAGCATTAAACTAGAATTCAGTGAGCAACTGGGAGAGTCGGGGGAGCAGGGTGGAGGGAGGCAGGAACACCAAAAAAACTCCACTCACACCAAAATACCCACTCCAGCATGAGAGGCACAGTTCTCCCTGATCAGTGGGAAAGTTTCCCTCAAGATCAGTAGCAGCTGGATCAAATCCAATCAGAAAAAGATAAACTTGATTGCAGATCATGAATATTATCAGAGTCAAATTGCTTTTCACCAGAGTAGAAAAAAAATAAAATAATAATAAAAAGTTATTGCTGGCATATCTTCTGCCAGAACCTAAAGAAACATAACTATGTAAGTGTAGAGAAACTCATGAAGGACAATTTTCACCAAGGTCTTCAAGCAACCAGCTAAAAACATTATACTGACCCCCAAAATTCTGAATGCAGCATCCAAATCAACTCCACCTAACACGGTTAAAACCTACAGATCCACTGCAGTTTCTATTAAAGGTACCATAGGAGCCACAGTACTGAACTGATTGGAATAGCAAAAAACCTCAAAGTTTCAAAAGCCTATAAAGTCTAAAACAACACTAAGACTGGGAAGAGATCAGATTAAGGGAAGCTGAGGAAAACCTAAAGGGTAGAAGGGGATATTTAAAGAAGCTGGCAGTGTAAAAAGCAGGGAAGGCGTATGATATTTCTATAATAAACTGGATGCATTTAACTTCCACTGTATCATTTCAGTACACTATCAATTGTGTGAGCCCATACATGTTGGTCAGCAGGCACCCAGTGCCTCAGCTGAGAACAGCAGCTTCCCATTTCTCCCCCTCCTCCATCCCAGAAATAAAAGCTTCTGGGTTCTCCAGCCTTACTAGAAAAGGATAGAAATATTAAAAAAAAAAAAAATGCAGCAGAAGGGAAAAAAACAAAACCACAAACGACAACAACAAAACAATCAGAAACAAGATGACAAAGTCTTCTGCTGCTCAGACCAGAGCAGCAGTGGTCCATGGAACGCACGACACACCATGCCTAGAAGGCCAGAGAAAGAATTTCACATGCACATGTTCAAAATACTTTCAAGTCAAACTATCCAGATGTTTCTGCACAGCTGCATGTGAGTAATGTTCTGTGGGCAGAATGCAACAGACCCAACGAGCTCTTCTTGCTGTGCAGAACATCTGCAGGAAAATGAAAGGCACAACCATAACTCACAAAAGCTAAAATTAACTTCTCCTGTGCATGCTTTATAACTAAGAGTCAGAAAACATGCATGAAGGAAAGGGAAAAGTAACCCATATGAAGACAGCTAAAGAAAGAGGAAAATACATCCTTGCATTGGTTTTCTACTTGGATTATAATTACCGGGTTTTTTTCATTGCTCTCAACAACCCATTTTCACATTCTCTCCCCTCCTCTTTTTGTTCTGTACATTGCTGATTTATGCCCCTTCACAGAGGAACTTAACCATTTGGAAAATTTCAAACCACAAAAGCTCTAAAAAAATGAAATACACAGGCTGGAATATTAATGAATAGTTCAGCTCAGAGAAGTTTTGACAAAAATGTTCTGCAGAAAGTAACTGATTTTAGTGACATTTTTGATGGTAGCACTTTCACTCATTTTCAGAATCTCAGAATGAAAGCAGGGCTTTTCCTGGAGGCTGAAGGCTTCAATTCTGATTCAGTTCACACAAGATACATTTTGCTCTACTGTAAAGTAAAAATAAGCTTTCAAATGTCAGAATTCGTTCTTTGACCAAGATCTGTTTCTATTATCTCATCCAGAATCAGCTTTTTTGAAAAGCAGACTTGGGTACTTCAGCATGACAGGACTTCAGTGAATCTCAGAAGAAAATCCAGCAACCTTCATTATTAAGAGTGATTGCTCAGATAGGGGCTCAAGTTTTACGCATTTATGTTTGTGATAAAAGCATCAGAGATTACATCTTCTACTATTTGAAGCAGTTAAATGAACCCAGTTGAATCCTTGCCTGATATTCCATGAACTTGAACAAATGTGCACTGCTGCACCTCTGCTAAAGATCTGTTGAGAAGACTGCATGCTCCTCTTCAGGTCTCCCTCAATTGTAGGCATTTTCAACTAAAACCTCCCCAAGCTACTATGATCTTCAGAGCTTAACTAGTTACAGCAACAGAAAATCTGAACGTATGCAACACAAGCATTACTCCTTTAGGTTTTCCAGGTATATTTTGTGTAGAAACCAGCTCCGTGGCCAGAGTAATGAAAGCAATTTACTCTAGGAGAAAAGCCTACAAACTTATTCCAGCATATCAGATGGAGGATGAGTGAAGCTCACAGTTGTTGCTACACCTGTCCGTTGGATTAGCAGCATCCTCCTGAGCTGTCAGTTGCTATCAGCATTAAAACGATACTCTCCTATAACAACACAATTTGCCTTTTAAGTGGCTTAGAAACAAACTCTCTTCCCAGAGGGGAATTTTGCAAAGGGAGCTTCAAGCCTGAGAGACCAGCCCAAACCATACCTGGATTTTTGCTTAATCTTGAGTGTAAATCTGCTCAGGAAAGAAAACCCCATCTTCGCTTGAACACATAGTCTATGTATTTGAGGCACCACAGGTTATTTAGAAATGCCAAGGATGCTCATGTAAGATAGACATCTCAGGGAGAACATGAAATCCAATAAACACAACAACATAGCAGCAGGAGGAATATTAATCACTTCAATACCATGACAAGTAACTAATAACAGGTCTTCCAATTTCATTGCCTTTCACAAAATAAATAAATGTTTTAAATGAAACCCCAGAAACTTAAAGGCTCAAGACAAAACCTGAGAACTCCCACTATCATGACCGTTGGATCAAACCTTTGGACTGTCAGGTCTTCAAACCAGAGCTATTGTATTGTGCTGTACATCTTCAGTACCTAGAACAAGCATCTTCTCCTCCTGCCATCACACCTCTCTTCTCAGAGGATCTTGTTGAAATCAGTCCTCACCTGCGGCTCACTTGCCATTCCTTCTCTCATCACACAGATCTTTCTTGGCTTCCTGATTTTCAGCCCATTGCTTCCTCAGTAAACTCTCATCTCCCCCAGGCCTATTTGCACCTCATTTTTCCTCTTCTTATGAATGTGTCCCTCTGTGACACTTTCCCTTAAGTTACAAGTATTTTAAGCTCCTGGTCTTTACAAAATCCACCCTTCACTTCAGTGTACTATCCAGATACCCAGTTTTGTTTTTTTGTTGGGTTGGGGTTTTTTTGTTTTGGGTTTTTTTTTTTTTAATCTCAAAGTTTTCCCATGCCATGAAAGATCCTGAGCTTTAATTGCCCCTTTATTTTTTTGCTGTTTCACAATGAGATAAAACAGATTGATATTTTTATTAAAAGCAGACACAGAGATGTCTACCTCAGACTAGACAATAAGTCTTGCAAAAGTACTCATATGGGAAAATCTCAGTCTACCTAATTAACAGGAGAATTTCTTAAATTATTACCCAGGTTAATGTTTTTTATGTTGTGCTAAGGACTATAATAGGAACCCAGCACCACTTCACTTTCCTTCTTCCAAAATTTCATCTCGAGCTGGGGAAAACCTTCCAAATGAAATCCTTCATTCAGATGAATAAGGCCTCATGAACAGTTATGGTTTCAACAGAAAACTGCACTAAAGCACATTCATCTGCATTAACCTGGATTTTTCCCCTACAGCTGCTCTCCACCCAGGGATCTTCCTAGCTAGAGCTTGGCTGAAGATAGCCATCAGGCCTAACACCTCCACCATAAATCTGGTCCTCCCAAGGCATCTTTGTGTCCAAATTATGCTTGCATTTGCCTTCCTAATCATGCCCCATATCATCCTCTGGAAGATCTTCACTGTGCGAGAACGGCAGGACTGGCTTTGGTGGACTTTGCATGATTTCCAGAAGTTACTTCAAGGAGTTTGCCCAAGACACATGAGAAATCTTGCTTTTAGCTATTTAAGATGTTGTTACCTTCAACTGCCTGTCCCAGTCTTCTGGGCATGAGCAGATGGAGATTGGCACATATGACACACCAGACCTTGGTCCAGTGTTGTATTTTAAATAGATTTTATTTATATCTCTCAATATATTTACATATATTAAACACCATGATTACTCTGAAACAAGTTAGAGTAGACCAAGCCAAGTAAATTTCTCTCAGGTGATAGCTACTAGTGGACATCATGGGAAAAGCATTAGAACTGAGTAGAATAGTAAATATTCTCCAATTTTTCCTGAACTATAGGTCTACTCTGGTTTAACAGTTCTTATTAGATATTTTCTTCTACTTTATCTAAACATTATTTTGAAGCTCTTCCATGTCATTTCTCACCTGACTTCTACTTGCAATCAGCACATGAGCCAATCTAACACTCATTACTAGGCTCTCAAATATATATCTGTTTTCCCTTATGAAGTTCTTCATGGCTAACATGCACCTCCTTTAATTTTTGTGACCATGCCTGTGTGTGATGCTTTAGCCTGAGCTACAGCTGGCACCACGTAGAGCTGTATCATCATTTTGTTTGCCGCTACCTGTTGCTATCTTGTACTTAACATAGACTTGTTAGAGCAAGGAGACCCTGTTCTATGTTTGTATAGCATCCAAAACAGCAGGATCCTGGCCCATGACCAAGTGGTGTGGCAACAAATAGTTACAAATGCAGGCACAGCATCAATAAGGGTTTCAGCACAAGCCTGAAGGAGACTAAGGGGAGACCTTACCGCTCTCTACAGCTACCTGAAAGGGGGTTATAGCAAGGTGTGGGTCTCTCTTCTCCCAAGGCAACAGGACCAGAGGAAATGGCCTCAAGTTGTACCAGGTGAGGTTTACATTGGGTACTAGGAATCATTTCTTCAACTGACAGGGCTGTCAGGCCCCAGAACAGGCTGCCCAGGGAAATGGTAGTCACCATCCCTGGAGGTATTTAAAAAGACATGTAGATGTGGCCCTTAAGGACATGGTTTAGTGGCATACTTGCAATGATATGTTAACAGTTGGACTCAATCTGAAAGGTCTTTTCCAACCTAAAAGATTCTATGATCATCTTCATGGTTAGCCAAGCTGTATGACTCTGGGAGTGGGAGCCATCCTTTGTAAAGTGGTTTGCACACATCTTGGCATGAGGCTGCCTCTTAAATCAATTTGCCTTTGGGGAAGGAAAATCTGGGTCCTTCCAAGGAAAGGATCAGGCACATTTATCTGCC
Organism: Podiceps cristatus; assembly: GCA_000699545.1. NCBI lineage: Eukaryota > Metazoa > Chordata > Aves > Podicipediformes > Podicipedidae > Podiceps > Podiceps cristatus. Next base: position 29,011 of record KL265507.1, read on the forward strand.
AAAAGTCAGTCTCCCAGTGTCAACAAAACAGCAACTATCTGCACAACAGGTAAATGTAGTCTGAAAGAGTTTGACAAGTAATATTGACAGCTGGAATAAATACAACTTCAAGTCTACCCTTCAGGCCATTTGAGAATGGCAGGTAATTTAAAAAATAAAATCTGATCACATTAACATAGGACATGGGGAATAAAAATAAGTGTACTAATCCAAAATGTGCACCACTGCTTCTACCAGATCTTTGCCTTTGACTATTATGACAATGTTGCCAAATCTTGTTATTTTAGCATGTTTCATGTTTCGGGGGATTATTTTTTAATTAATGCCTCCTAGAGAAGTGTTACTGGCATCAGTGCCTTTTTACATAGAAAAAGCATTTCAGCAAAAGCTTAAGGACATGAAGATGAAAACACAAAAACCACAGAATAAATGGCATATACCTTTATTTACTTGGAGGAGGAGGAGTAAGGAAGGTGACAGGCACAATGACTTGGAAGATCTCTCAAAAGTTAAGACTTCCCACTTTGTCAGATCCAACCTTATCAGGAAGTCTTTATTACAATCTACAAGATCTAACAGTTCCACCATCTTTCCTCAAAAAATTTTTCATTAAAACAGAGGTGAAAATTAAAACTTGAGAGAAAAATTTAGAGTTTGGGGAGGATTTGGGAGAGGAGAGGATCTGGGAGGTATCCAGGTAAGGGACATAAGTAGGTTAAATATGTAAACAACACAAACCTAGAGTACTGCGTCCACCTCTGGGGCCCCCAACACAAGGACATAGATGTGTTGGAGTGGGTCCAGAGGAGGCCACGAAGATGATCTGAGGGCTGGTGCACCTCTGCTATGAAGACCAGCTGTTCAGCCTGGAGAAGAGAAGGCTCCAGGGAGGCCTTCTATCAGCCTCCCAGTACCTGAAGGGGCCTATAGGAAGGATGGAGAGGGAATTTTTACAAGGGCGTGTAGTGAAAGGACAAGGGGAATGGTTTTAAACTAAAGGAGCGTGGATTTAGATGAGATAGTAGGAAGAAATTATTCACAATGAGGGTGGTGAGGGACTGGAAGAGGCTGCCCAGAGAAGCTGTGGCTGCCCCATCCCTGGCAGTGTTCAAGGCCAGGCTGAACAGGGCTCTGAGCAACCTGGTGTATTGGAAAGGTGTCCCTGCCCATCCATGGCAGGGGGTTGGCACTAGATGATCTTCAAGGTCCCTTCCAACCCTAACCATTCTATGATTCAAACACAGAGTTAACCTAAAGGATGCTGAATTCCTACAATTCCCATCTCCTCACTAGCCTGTGTTTCTTCTCCAGGAAATTTTGTAATTTCCCCCTGGTTTAATTATCCCTTTAACTGAATTAGTTTGTCAGTACGCAGAGGACATAAATAAAACTAGTCATGGGCAATAAAGCCTTGCAAAGCCTCTATTGTACGGCTCCAACTCCCTATCATCCCTCCTAATTTTTAATTGAATGTTGCCATTAAGTGGTTCCCTTTAATATGCAGCCAGTGAGGTTTCTTTAGCATGCAAACTCCTGTACTCCCAGAATAAGCATTACTGACATGACATTTCTAATTCTAATTATTTTATATTATTTTGTAACAGTCATTAAAGATAAAGGGATTTTCAATATTCAATTAAGAAATAGGCCAACAGCCTAAGAAAAAGCCTTAGCAAATACACTGAAGGTATTTTCAAATACTAGAAAACTGCTGCCAGAGAAAATGAACATGATTTCTAAAGCTGCTTTCCAAAACTGCTGCTAGAGATAGGAGGATAAACTGTTGTAATCCTAGGTCTGGAAGCAGGGATACCACATCTTTCAAACCGCTGTAGGCAGTAACCAGGAGACCTTTCCCCCCTCCTTCCCCACACTTTAAACCTATTTCCAGCCCACTGGAGTGGGAAATACGAGCAGCAATACCACAGCCAGCTTCTGCCACCAAACAGATGGTGACTGCTGGAAGCCAGCAACAGAGATCCTAGTCACTGAAACTTTATTGGGAGCGCCCACCAGTGTGAATAAATGTCTTTAGACGGACTAATTAAAAGGACTCTTTTCATTAGTTAAGACCATCTGTTAGGCCACAGACCTGGTAGAACTGCATACAGGTGGACATTCCTTTCTATGATTCCTAGATGGGAATTGGCAAAAGAGCATCTCATGGCTTGTAAAGCTATTGTGTCCCAGTAACAGACTAGTGAGGTTTCACACAGCACCTTTCTTCAGTCTGTGTCCAAAGATTTTTTTTTACCCCCCTCTCCCCATCTCACCCGGATAGGTGAGGTATTGAGCACTGAGCTCAAAAGCAGCTTAGACTTTCTTGGCCAAATATACCATATACTTCTGGATGTGTCACAAGTGTCTGTACCTTCCCATAATTCTCTTGGTGTTTCCATCCAGCATCAAAAGGGAAAGAAGTTTTGGGGTTTTTTTGGGTTTGTTTTGTTTTCAAAAAAAAAAAATGACAAAAGATCAGCTTGTAAAAGCTCAGGAAGTCTACAAGAATGAATGTGGAATCCACAATAATGAGATTGGGGGGCAGAGAGGATAGCAGTACAAAACACTTCCAAGCTTTTGCTTGAAATCAAATCCTTCACATAGTACAAGGTAATTCACATAAAACTCAGCATTAAAGCCCTATGCACACTGATTCAATCTTCCTTTGAAACCCATATACATGTGACATACAGTGCAATGGGCCAGACTTGCAGTTCTACACTTACTCTTGCTTGCCTCTCAGCCTGGGACACCCAGCTCCTTGACACTTCTGGGTTGCCTGCATTTGACAGCCATGCTTTTGAACAAAAGGGCTAAAACTCAGCCCCAGGCAGCTTCTCATTCTGGATGTCAGCATTTTCTGTGCATTGCTGTTCACAAGAGCAGGTGGTTGCCTTGTTGCTGGCAACCACAACAGGCGCTCAGTCCTGGCAGGCTGGTGCCCAATGCCCTTATGGGTACAACCCCTTGTGGGCCTCGGGTCTACCCCAGCTGTGCTGCCTAGGGTTTGAGTCTGCTACAGCTTCCACTGCCTTACTGTCGCATTGTACAATCAGCCACTACACAACTAGTTAAGGCAGCTATAAACACTGTTTACCAACCAAAAGTACCCAAATTAGGAGAGTGAATTACTTCATTTTGAGATCACGGTTAGATCTTAACAAATGCTTTTGGCTTTATGCAATAGCTTTTTGTGTTTTGATCCAGGAGCCTTGATATCTAACTGGACAATATTCACTGGGCTCCAATAGCAGTTTCGTCTCTTACTGGAAGAGCCACACACATTTTGCTCAGTTCTTCACAGGAACATTGGTCCCGACTTGCTTGCTTTGCTTCCAAAATTTGACCTCCAGAAAAATAAGAAGCAAGCCTCTTACATTTCCAGGTATATCCAATGGAAAAATGTGTGTTAACTATGTTGGTAACTATATGAGAAATAACTGAGTAGTATGGTACAGAGTTACACTCAAGACATCTCTGACTACTCTAGAGCAAAACTGTGTTGGTTAGGAAGATGGTTGAAGGTAGTAGTCAAGACAGCAAATGAACCTTCCTTAAATCTTATAGGTGATTTAGGAAACTGCTCCTTGTCTTGAGCTGAGATGGTGTACTCTGGTTTGGCATTCACTAACATGCCAAACATATTAACCGTACATGTTACAAGGTGAAGAGTCAGTAAGGTAAACCAGAGGAACACCCTACTGTTTAACACTTGTTGATCTAAAGACAACATTTTGTTCTCTGGGTCTAGACCCTTCAGTGTTCACACATGGTCTTTATATTCAAAGTCATTGGTAATGAAACTGCTGGTGAAGGTCATATCGAACTGCTCAGGGCTTTACAAAAAGCCAAGTTACATGTTTACTCCCATGAAGCAAAAAGCTCACATGTAAACACTGAGTCATGGCTGTGAATCGCTTCTATCAATTGCTCACATTTCCTGCAATGGCAGCCTCTAACAAGCTCCGCTATTAATATTTGCTTTTGAGACACCTGGAATTCTCAAATGGATTGGAAAATGTATGAAAATAGAAGGGTTAAAGATACCAGTCTGAACACATTAATACAAGTACCAGTCACTGCAATTCTCCTGTACTATCCTATATGCTACCAAGACTTCTGTGGGTGAGAACTAGAAGGAGGACACTTCATTGCTGAAATAAGATAAAGGTCTGAAAGGAAATGTCTTCAAGAAAAAAGTTGGTTGAGGCCTTAGTATACACAAAAGGTCACCAACAGTTTATTTCCTCCCCTTATACATCACCTTTAGACAGTCAAACAGTTAAGGCAACACAGACATCCAGGAAGATGGCTAGCCAACATACAGAGAGCTTTAAAAACAGCAGAAAGGCAAATATGTTCCTATTTACAATATTTTGTGACCCTAACCTAATGATCATGTTTTATTATTTCTTCATTTGTTAGCTCTGCTCTTTCAAGAGAGCCAGCAGCCAACATTTCTTCTCCGCCGGCCGAAGGAGCAGCCAAGTGTCTGCTTCACAGCCAACATCAGTTACTGAGCCATGAGCAGCTAATATGAGGTTGTGAATGCACAAGGTAGCAGCTGATGCCCTTGTACTGGAAAATTAGACTTGGGTTTTAGGCACCTAAGGATTTTTTTTATAGAGACTTAATTCATTCTGTGACCTGATTTGAAATTATTTGATCAAATTTGGATTTAAATTAGCAGAGCCAGTGAAACTACATTGATTTATGCCAGCTGAGGAACTACATTCTCTTATTTTTGTGCAAGAACAAACAGGCAAGAACTCAAGCCCAAAGAAAGCAAATGACCATTGTATAATTTCAAGGCCAAATAGAAGCATGTGCACTGAAATCAGAAACCTATAATTTAAAAAGCCTTAACAAAACAGATTTTCCCAGTGTAGGAGTCTACAGATCTCAGAAGAAGGCCTTCAAGACCCAGCAAGAGAGCCACATATCTAAAGCTAGTCAAAAGCATTCGCATGGCATATTCACTTACAACCTTGTGTGAACAGCAGTGAACTCTTGGATTCCTTCAGTTGATACCTCTACAAGCAACCAAGCCATTTATAACTAAGCTGTATAATAGGGTAATGGTTCATATCCATTATCTGACAATGGAATATTGCTTCACAGAAATGCAGTTCCTCTACAAGACTTTCAGCCCTAGTCATGATTGGCAGGCAGTCTTCTCATTACACTGTTCCTTAACATAGTTGTTTTGCAGAAAAGACATTGTGTTAAGACTGTTTGAGTCTACCTTCTCTGAATTCATAGTAACACTAATGCCTAGAGACCCACATTCAAAGGCCATCTCAATCCAAAGCTTTGTGACCTCCTGGAAGCCTTGAACCTGAGCATGCTCGGAATAGACTTGCATTTGGACATGGATGCTCCAAGAGATACACTCAGTGCAGTTTGTCATATAGAGAGACCAGTTATAACTTGTCTTTTGCTAGTGATGTGTCCATAAGAGGCAGAGGCTGAAAGATCTTGATAAAGTTTATGCTCATTTTTTGCCTTTTAAGGATAAGAGCTTCAGTTCACTAAACTCATTAGGACCTTTATCTAAGGATTTAAATTGCACTTCATAGAATCATAGAAAGGTCTGGGTTGGAAGGGACCCCAAGGATCATAGAGTTCCACCCCCCCTGCCACAGCCAGGGACCCCAACCTCCAGGCCTGGACCTACACGAGGTTGCCCAGGGCCCTGTCCAACCTGGCCTTGAACACCTCCAGGCATGGGGCAGCCCTTCAGCCCTTATTGACATGTCACATAGGATCAAACAGTAGTCCCTCAAGGTGAAAGCCACTCCCAAGCATTAGCCTTACACAGAGGTGAAAATTAATATTTGCAAAGAAAAAATTTAACATCCCAAACTACGAATGCAATATATATATTCAACTCAAATAGATCCCAGTGCCTAAGTCATACAGAATTGCTAAGTGAGAACAGTGAAAGAGTTCAAGGGATTTCAAACTACTTCTAGAAGAACTTGAAGTAGATTTTTAGAGAACTTGAAGAAATTAAGGTTTACGTAAAGCAGGAATTAAGATGCTTCAGCAAACAAAAATTTAGTCAACTGGTTTAATAGCATATTCTTACAGCTGTGCTAACAGAGTTAACCTCACAGTACACCTAGAATTCCATTCTAGGCTAAATATGGGGAAGGAATAGCAACTAAGCAAGATCAATACTGTAATTTCCCCTTAAAGGGAAATTCTTTTTCCAGTATACATCAGAAATGCCAGTCAACACACCTGATTGGCAAGTTTGTATTCCAACACATTACTTAAAGTGTTCTTTTCTGACAAATACCAAAGAAAGTTACTGCTAAAATGTTGATTGCTCGGAATGAAATATTTATGAAATATTTTAAAATAAAAAGTTTTTATTTTAAAAAGAAAATAATTTCACCTTTACCCAGTGCACTAACTGTTGAAGATACTCCCTTAGATATATAATTTCTCATTTTCTAAGTAGCATCTTTATTTTGGAACTCACTGAGGAATATGAAGAGGAACCATTAGGCCAGAGAGTTTTTCCTCACATGCCATCATGGGTTCAGAAACTACTTGTCAAAAAACAAGTAACTGAACTTCCTTATGCTCACCTCTGAAAAAAGTGTAAAATTAGGGGATGTATCCCGATGAGAACCATAGTTTGTTTTGAGAGAAATTTTAGGAACAGCACTATTAGAGGGGTTATTGGTGTTTTAATGCTTTACTAGTTCTCCATTAAAATTCAGCTTCATGCAGACACATTTTTAACAGTCTCTGACTACAACAAGCACAGGAAGCTCTTGTGCAGCAGCAACTAGTAAAATTTCAAGCAGGCGTCTCCATTTACCAGTCCCAGACCAAAAAGGAAGTCAAATATCTCTTCAGTCAATCTGGTAAAGCTAAAAATGGGATGATACTGGAAGTCTAGAGTATCTACGTTTTGGACATATTTCTTAAAAAAATGATTAAAACAAAACCTGAGTTTAGATACAAAAAAGATCTAAAGACATTTTCCACTTAAAAATTATGTGAAAGGCAATTGTCAATGCACTTTTAGTAGTGCATCACCATGAAGTTCTGCAAAATTAAAATTCAACGTTATGCTTTGAATCCCAGCTTCATCCTTAACCTGTAAGTAACACAAGTCTCCTGGATTGCACAGCTAAGAGTATAGGATAAAACGTACTCTATTAGTCAGTAAAATCACATTTTACCTGTTATGCTTTTAACTAGTCTTTTTTCCTCCCATTTACATTTCATTCTTATTTTAGTCAAAAAGCTGACCTGCTAACAGTTCATTCATCACCAGCACTGGGTATGTACACTCAGTAGTGGGCCAACTTTAGCCCCAAAGACTGAACACACCACCTCTGTGAGATGTAAAACCTTTACTGGCCCAAACATCAAGAAGCACAATTCCATTTTTCAACTTGCAAGTCCTTGAATAGAAGTAGCACTGAGTCTCTAGCATTTTAGGGGAGCTATATTTTATCATTTGCAAAGCTCAAATGTCATAAAACATGGGAGGGGAGAAGAGATGGGGATTAAGGTGTACACCTAAGGTGCAGCAACAAATTGAAGAAGATTATTTTAGAATAGAAATTAAACAGGAATGAGAACTATTTAGAGTAACTAATCATACATAAAGCACCACAACTTGTCATCCCATCCCAACAGAAAGACTTGCAGTAGAGATGGGGGCCTGGGAACAGGAATGATTCATGTACTGGCTAATGTATGTTGTAACAGCATCCTGAAACTACTGGCAACAGCAGAAGCACAACAAAACAAGCAAGAGCACTCAGCTAAATACACCATTACAATGCATGCACAGTTGTTTTATTATACACAGGCCAGTAGATTAGTACTCATCACTAGCAATGTATGATTAGGTTCACTTCAGAAGCAGACAGACAGGCAATGTGGATGTCCACAGAAACTACAAAAGCTGTGAAAATCTGTGTGCATGGGAAAAACCAGACAAACTTTGCCTTCTGACAGATGATGCGCATGGATAGAGGCAGACTTACTTTCCCTCACCACATGTCATGGGATAAAAAGGTGTTATAAAGTCTTCCATTTCTTGATTACACACAGCCATAAATGCCAGCTTGTTTTAATTAAATGTACAGAACATCAGCATTTAACAAAGTTTAGAAAAAACACTTATGAGAAAACTTCCACTTACCCTTCTGTAATATGCCACTTACAACAACATACATTCCTCTACACCACATGTGAAGCTCATGTTTGTCAGCACTGCTATCTGGGGCTCCAAGAATATTTTATGAGTTCCACACAAATTAAAAATAATGGGCAAGATGATACAAACCTACTGCAGTTACCTAGCCATGAACTGACTGCAGTCCCTTTGCTTCCATGGTGCCTTCCATGCCTTTGAGCAATTTCATCAAAAATGGCTCCTCTAGAGCAAAATAAGAGATACATTTTCTAATGTCTTAAGGAGGCTAGCCACCAGCCTGGTTGTAAATATTTGTTGTGCATTACATAATATCATTTCCTACTGTAATGGTTGTCATTACATGAGTCTGTTTTCAAGCCTTCATTCTACCATTAAAGTTTCATTTTAGGTCAGACTTGATACTTTTTTCCTTTACTTTTTTTTTTTCAAATATTGGTTTTGGAGGTTTGACAGTGGTAATAAATGTGGAGCTTAATGGTGTAATTTTTTTGCTTACACTATTCAAAAGCAACTTTGATATAAATAATATAAGCAGACACAGACCACATGAAATAGCTAATTATTTTAAATCTTTTTTTTAATCAAAATAAGACAATCTTCATAAATTAACCAAAGGCTGCAGGCCAGGTCTACTGCAGCTGGTACAATAAGTGTAGTGTCATCCACCTTCAAACAAACAGACCCCATGAGTCATGTTTCCAACAGTCAAGAAGCAGGCAGAAACACCATCATTGTTCCCATGAGTTTGGAGACATTTTTTGAGTGGTTGAACCACTTTTTTAAACTTCCTATCAAAAAGTTAAACCAAGAATCTCAGGTACTATTTTGAAATAAGATAACAGGGCTTTAAGATTAACATCAAAAATTAAAATTCAAGATGAAAGCTGAAAAGCTGGAAACACCAGTGCTTCCCTGTAAGAGCAAGAGAGCTGACTCCACTGAAAACAGTTTCTGCAGTCAACAAATAACATGCTTTCACTCTGAAGATGCAATTAGGGGTCATATCTTCAGTATTAAATCCCACTCTACCCTTCATTTTGGGCATTTCACCTAGGTGCATGCAGCAAGTAGAAAACAGGGTAACTGAACACCCAAACCTGTCAGCCAGCAAGTAGACCATCACCATTAACCAACTGATCAAAGTCTTGCTTTTTCCCTAACCTCAGCCCATACACAATTGAGATTTAACCATGACAGTATAATTGTTTCAGCAATCTCTAAGCCCTTAGCCTCAGTGCTTGTGGCAATGAGCGCTGCAAATTAACAGCAGGAGTGAGATAAATCAATTACCTACCACATATAGTCTTGCTTATGTGTACATAAATACATGCATATATACATACACACATACAGGAATACATCGGCACAGCCTCCATCATAAGCCACAAATTACTGAGAACTCGGTGCAAAAGGAAGGTAGTTGTGATGCTGTAGCACATTAGAAGAGTCACAACATTCCCGTAGCACAGCCGCCTGCAATGGCACCCTAAGACCATGACACTGTACACCAGATGCATTGGTACAAAGTCTGTACCTTCTTGTCCTTAAACTCTCCCTTTGGCTCCTGAAATTCAATCACTTCCCTACAGAGCCCAGAGGGCAGTTGCAGTTATACACACTGGCTTAAACACCTGGTGAGTGTATATTTCTTCATTACATTTTTTTAAATAGAAAAAAATTCAAAAGCATACACACCTTTGAATAATTTTAAAACCAACTTAAACATTAAAGCAACAACAGGCAGAATATTATAAGCCAAGACTGCTACTTGGTTCTTTCTGCAACTCACATCAGCAGCAGCACTCCTTCCTGTCCTTCTCTCCAAATCAGATGCATGGTTATTTAAATGCATTTATTTAATTTAGCTGTGCAGTGCTCCTTCCTCTTGCAAAGCAGATAAAAGCCAAGCAGATAGTGACCAAAGACTTTAAAAGATCTGCAGTCAGAAGGACCTGGCTATTTTATCCTCCCTTCTCTCCACCCCATCTACAATAAATTGGAGAGGCATACTGAGAACCAAAGGGAACGAGGACTCTTTGGTTGCTTCTGACCCCTTAATTAGAGCAGCAGGGTAGAAATAAACAAACCCTACCTTCTACCTTTATGGCCTTTGATTTCCGACACTGCTATACACTCTGAAGAAGTGTGTTAATAATAAAATTCCTCATCTGAGGGAGAGTAAGAAGTCTGATCTCTCCCTTCTGGTACAGTAGTTTGTTTGAAGATGAGAATTTATGAGACGCTTCTGTTCAACAAAATTAATGTTCCTTTCAGTTGAAATGGGTATTGGGTACTTCATATTACACTACGGCTCTTTAGTTAATAGGGGTGACATCTAAGTCTGAAAAAAGTTCTTCCTGAGTGTTACTGAGACAGATGTTAGTGTAGTGAGCAACTGATTCTTAATTTCACACTAAAAAAATCAGGACAAATGTCTCAAACTGACTCAAAACAAACTCTCATATTATTAGAGGAATAAGAGTTTAAAAAATGATTTGTGGTTCAATTTCAAAGTCAACACTTCTACTTAAATTTGAATATAACCCTGTAAAGCTTTATTTTGGTTTATTTTTAAATGGAAAAGTTCAGTTTTAGACAAAGTGAAAAAATTTTAAGGGTAAAGCTAGATGAATTTGCAGAATATGACTCAGATTTGTAACAGTTTTAGTTAATTTTGTTGGTTTTCCAGTAGATTTGATTGCTTTGAAAAGCAAAGCAGTCCACTTAATACAGGTCTTTGTAAGGACTTGTTTGCAGACTCTGCTGCAACCTGCAGCCACTTTTATTTGCCTCTGATCTGTTCACATAAAATCTCTGTATCAGAACAATGAAAACTTAGATTCACAAGCTGGTATAAACTAAAGGAACTTCTGACTGCTAGATTTATGTTGGGGGAAATTGTGGTGCACCATTTCAGTAGCAGGCATTGCTGTTACGGTTAGCTTAGAAAAATATATTCTGTAGAAGAGTATACAACCCTAGTTAAAAAAAAAAAAAAAGCAGCTAACATTATCTTATGTAGTCCTTCCAAGTGTACTAAGCCAAACCATTTTCATCAGCAAGTGCATTGTCCTTGTGATATACTACAGACTTAAGCATGAGCAGCGATGAATGGGCCAGACCCATACCTAGCAGCAGAACTAGCAATTTCGGGAGAGACTCCCGCCCCAGTTTGGATCAGTTATTTTTGTTGAATAATCTTACTCTTCCCTTTTTTCTTCCATGCAAATCCTGACCTATGATGCATTTTCAGAGGCAAACTTTTAAGATACTACTTAACATTATTTGGTCATCCTTATTGTCAATATACTGGAGGAATAACAGTAAAGCTTCACTTCTCACAGGGCCATCCAAGAAAGGGCTTTTTTTGTAGAACACAGTCCTTCATTTCTCTCAGCAACACAAGAAAGCCTCGCTGAAGAGCTTCCTGCTATTCTGCAGGGCATCTGAAAAGGGGAATTGCTGTTAACCGTGTCTCTCAGGCTCCATTGTTATCAGCATCCAAGTTCTTTCTTGGCCCATTTTCCCCTCACCTTTTGCTATTTATATTTCCTCAGGCATAGATTTCTTGCTTTATAAAAATGGAGACCTGCCTGTCTCGAAGATTTTCAGAGGTAGAAATAAAAAAATTCAGAGAAAAGTCATCTCATGTTTTACATATGTTAGTGTAACTTGAAGACACAATGGGTTCATTTTTCTCCTGTATATCTACACTTTCATTTTACCATAGACTCACCGTATGGGAGTAAGGCTATGCGTAATTCTCCTCCCTACTGCTAGCTCCAGATGAAGCCTTGAGACACATTTAGTCTGCCTCATACACACCATACCCTCCCACACTGCCAGAAGCCTTAGGTTTTTGTTGTCAACACCCACTCCCTGTCCACTCCAAAATGCTAAAATGAAGAAGGATTTAAAAAGCAGGTAAAATCCCACAGGTTTTACCTCACTGAGGTAAATTGAGGCTTTGGTTACAACTGAGGCTTGTAATCCCATTATAATTCTTTGGGCATATGTTAATTATTCCCATTTGAAAATCAGATGCGTTGGCATTGCTTTCATATGAAACGGTGAAACAAAACAAGTCACAAGTCCTTTAACTTGTCTACAGATCAAATTGAAATCCAGGTATAATGGGATTTAACAGATTAAGTATCTTCACCTTACTTCCAATACCACCAAACTCAGCTGAGTTATTGGCTGCTGCAAAGTAACTATATAGTCTAAATAACCACAAATTTTCAAAGAAAGGAATGATAGGTGCCAAATAAGTCCTCCACTAAAATGCTTCTGCAATCTGAATGACCAATTTCCTGCAAGTCCCAAACAAAACAGTCTAGATGTACTTTGTAGCTAGCATTGACATATACCACATTTTCACCTTGGTAAAAATACAAGATCAAAAGAGCATAGCTAAGGGGTATAATTTTCTCCTCCTTTGTCACATCCCAAAGTGTTAAGTACACGTTCTTTTCCAGCAATCCCCACACAAAAGAATGAAATGAACAGCAGTGAATTTCAGCCTATTAAATGTCACCCCAAAATAGGTAATTATCATATGAACATTAAACTGATGCACTCCTCTCCTTACAAGGTTCCTTTTTACTAGCTAAAGATATTACCAGATCTTAATTCATGTGGCAATGAAACCTCTTGGAACTGCAATTTGAAGACCTCCAAAACTTCACCTACTAGATTATTCTAAACAGTGTTGACAAAAATGGGCCAAAATAAACCTAAAAATAAAGTCACTAAGCATGCATACATGGAGCACATGTAAGAGCCAGAATTGCATGCAGAACTTTGAGCTCTTGTCTAGGCATATAATCTACATGAATCACCTCTCAGCCAGTTTGTTGCTATATGGAAAGGTTTAATGCACCCTATCTGCATCCTCACCTACGAGCTTCATGGTGAGATGCAGACAGATGAGCATCAGTATGTTGCAGATAATAGGAAAATAGGATACCAGCAACAAGCACCAGCTGAGCAGCTCAAATCAAAAACCACAGGAAAACAGACTGCACATGAATCTAGCACTTGGTTCATTCACTGAGGGGAAGAGAGGAAAGTCATGCATTTCAGGTTTGTGGTTTTTTAAAAAACAGATTTCTGTCTAAAATTCAGGGCTATTTGGAGACCATCTGATTTAGCTTCGTTCCAAATAAATACTTAACAGGAATCTCTTTACTCAATAGTTCCTTTGCTCGCTCTTTCCTAAAACATAGGAAGGAGAAACCCCTGGGGAGCTGACAGGGATCATGAGAACAGATGCATTTATGTCACATCAAGGGCAGCCATGAGAGAACTCTTAAAATTAGGTATCAAAGGCAAAAGAATGGAAAGCACTCCAGTCCAGACAAGCCAAAGCACGAATCCATGGTACGTCACTTTAGTTCATGATGTCCTAGCTGGTTTTGTTCCTGTATGAATTGACACAGAGCTCCATTTCTGCTTATATAATATCTAACAACGTAGAGGGTACATATAAGAATATACTGACACTGAGAGGCTGAACAAACCCTAACATGTTTGAGGGGATGATCTACATTAATATTCAAATACTCATCTACAACCTTCCGAATGTAAAGTAATTGATGTTTACCAGGTATGAAGAAAATTTTTTTCCAGAGGAGCTAAAGAATCTGCAAGGTTGCTTCCAAAGGAAGCAAATGTCTAAAAAGTCCCACTTTCAATTTTGTCTAGACAAAAATTCTGTGATTTTATTATCATGACATATCATTGATAACAGAAGGGAAGTGACATGAAAACAGGCTACCATATTTGTAATAAGTGTCTCTAATAAATCCCTGTCCTTCCAAAGACTCAGCACTTTCTTTCGATGTTCAATATTCAAAAGCCTATGCTTATAAAATTATTCTCCCAAGCCCACAGCTTTCTGCTTAGCTACAAATTTTCTGTTAGAAGTGCCTGTGAGCACCTCTGTGGCCATAGCAAGAAACGTGTTTCCTTGCTTCCTCACTGCAGATTCCATGTAGGAAGTATCACACAGCCCAAAAACTGGGGAAAACAGGGAAGGGGGCATGTCAAAAAGCCACAGCTCTCCAAAAGCTTTCAACACAAAAATGAGCTTTCCTGTTTCTATTGCAATTTGACAGTTGTCTCCATTTGTGTTGAAAGATGAGTCTCATCCACAGTCCTGCAACAGACCCAGTCCAACTGGCACCGCAAAACTCACAGGCTTGATGCACTAAACTACCAACTCTAACATGAGTTACTGTCCCTGCTCCACAGACCTGCTTTCTGCCAAAGCAGCAGAGGCAAAAAAAAAAAAAAAAAAAAAAAAAAAGGGGGGGCACCAGTCTGCTTGTGTTTTATTTTTTACTCCTCAGTATTCACTACATAGGCATTTATTTGTTGGGACATTCACTGCCATCAGGCTAAACTGACAGAAAACTGGGATTGCTGATTTATACCCACTGCAGAAAGATTCAAGAGCAGCAAGCAGCACATTTCAACAGCAGCACGTAACTTCTGCACCCAAAACTTTATGGAGAGTTTTCTCATCTTACCTCCCTCCCAGCTGCCACAGCCCTCTCCTCTCCAAGCTCCCTGCGGGCTCCCGGGCCCCACTCCCTTCCATCTGCTCGAGCTCGTGAAGCTTGGAAATCAACCCTGGACCAGCACAGATCTCACGAGCACCAGTTCCATGCAGACTAAATTTTACAGCTGCTCTCCAGAATCAAAGCCACAGCTCATGGTCTGATTCATCTGAGAAGACACCTTGCCAGCTCCTACACTTAATTCTGCCTGAGGAGAGCAGCAGCAATAAAAAAAAGTCATGACTGACACTGTTCAGCATGCACATTTTTCATGCTGAAATAGTTTATGCAAGGATTAGCACAGATAAAATTCCTTGCTCCAGGATGCTGGCAAGGAAAATGATTCCCTCTACCAACATGTTGGCAAGGAAAATTCCCTCTTCCACCAGTGCTTTCAGATTCAAAGTTTTTGTTGCATAAGGATGCTGGCCAGTCTAACACAGTCCACAAGCATCTTAAAGATGACATTTTTATTTGCCTGACAGTAACACTGAAATCTTTCAACACCAGCTTCGTTAACTGAGTTAAACATTAGTAAGGATTACTTTCAATCCACATTTTCCTCTCCTTCACTAGCACCTTCATACAGACAGATTTTTAGATATATGAGCTCTTCTACCACAAGGTTGAGCAAGAGCTAGGAGAAGGTAGCGTTTGGGTTGTCCTTGTGCAGAGATTAGTGACAAACAGTATCTGTAACTGACATATGCTGCCTGTTAAGATTATCTTTCTTTTCCAATCCATATCACAATCTTACTTTTGAAGCCAGAACATCCGCAGTTTTGCTACTTACATGCTACAAGCTACTAGATTAATGGAAGACAACCTCCCACACACATTGCACTTTATTTAAAGGAGGACTTGCAAGAACTTACTCTCACACTCCTCAGACATTGTCTGGCACAACAGGCACAGCTCCTAGTTTAGAGTACATTCTTTGTACAGCATTAGACAAGTTGTGGTGGAAGACAACTAGACTACATTTTTTAAACTCAGATACAGAAACTGAGGCTCTTGGAGCCTGCCCACAGCTCCAGAAACTCCATTCATATTACCACATCCCATAAGCGTGCTCAACAGTACTCAGCAGGGTTCACTTAGGATTATGTATGCTAACACCTGCATGGCTTTTAAACAGGAGCAGGCTCAGGATATGGGTGCAGAGCATTACGACTGTATTAACAGATAACTTCTTATAGGCCTTGCACATTAGCAGTCTCTAGCATGGGCTACTTTTGACATCAGGCTGAATAGAGTCACGGTGAGCTTGGCAGCAGCATTTCACAGTCAAGGTCTTCCACAAACAGTTATTTCCTGCAAGACGAAAGCAGACTCCCTGGACAGCAAGTAACCAGCTCCCTGCAAAGGCAGTGCTCTACACCCTTCAGATTAGGGGAAATGCAGATTTGTTTTCATTATAAAAAATAAACTGATTAGCAGATGGCTATTCATTTCTGCCTCCCCCGTCAACTCTAATACAATACAAATGGAAATCTTACTTCGATGAACATTCAAAGACCTCTCAGAAAAATCAAAATTCCTGTATGCTAAGTGTACGGGTTTTGCAGATGAAGTAAATTAATCTTTAAAATGCAAGTTTGTTTTTACATTTGACTACTAGCATGCATTATGATTAAAATTCATTGATCTGCAATCTTTAAATAAATGATTGAAAATCATCTTAGACATTAGATCCACTTAGCTAGGTTTTACCTGCTGAGCAGATATTCTTCAGACTGCGTAAGTGGCATTCGATGTCTTTATTTTGGCTCAGTATCTTTATCAGCATGGCAAACCACACTAGGGTGTTAAGGACAAACTCAAGCAAGAAAGTCCCACTTTCAATTTGCCACACCCTCTTTAGGGCCAAGAAGTTTGAAACTTTTGCCCAGACTTTGGTTTCACATTTATGCAGCGTGCAGTGGAACATGCATTTGGAATACACAGGAAAGATCTTGTACAGGAGACATGAGTGTACGGAGGGAGGCCTGAGCCCATGGCTGGAGGAGGAGGTAGAGGTAAACTGCCATCTTGGATATGTCATTCCACACATCTTTCATCTCCCACCATTTCTCTGCCTGATCTATTTTGATTATAAACACCTAGTTAGGGCTGCCCCTTCACTGGGGGCTCATAATAGCCCAGGGAGGCCTTGGCCGCAAGGGGCTTCCCAAGCACAGCCTGATATGAAAACTAACAGCTCTGGAGGGGATTTACAGGACTATAAAAATACAGAATGCTTTATTTCCTCTGTGAGCTATTGTTCGGGAATCACTGCAAAAGGATGATACCACCATTACACTGGTGCCTTCCCCTGCCTGTTCAGCAGATGCTACTTTAATAACAATGTGATCCAGCCTCACTTTATAGTTGTACAGAAAATGCCATAGCATTTCAGTGTATTGCTATCATGCTTTCACATAATTTATGCCTCTTGATCCCCAGCTATCACCTAGCCAAGTAATTGCCATCAATAAACACATTCTCCCAGACCTAAAGATATTAAGTGCTCCTACATTGGTTACAATAGTTCCCTTCTCTTGCCCAAACCCAGCAGTCAGAGCAGCAGTACAGCAGGCTCCAACACACCACCAATCAAAAATATGAAGAGTGACTATATTGTAGTAGCTAATACAAATCTGGACCAGATAGGAGACAGAGCAAGGCACATAGTCAATGAGCTTACCTCTCACCGAGAATATACCTCTAGTCAATAAAGAACTTAAACATGTGTAAAACACATTGCAGTCAGTGAGCCTCAAAATGATTGTTTTCCTGAACAACAACTTGAAGAGGAAATATGCTCCTGTATTTTTATAGTTTGTTTCAGAAGAAGGTCCCTTGATTAAAATACTCTTTGCATGCTATTTGACTCATGGCTTGAATTTCCTGCCATATAGAGTTTCCCCAAGAACACCTGGAAATGATGAAATACAGATTTGTCTAATGAGCATTTCCAGTCTTGCAGTAAGGGCATCAATTATCTGTTTCCTCCTAGACAATGAACCATAAATTGTTATCCAAAAAATTCAGATATCAAAACACATTCTGTAGAGCAGAACAAGATCTAGTTCATATGAACTCAAGGTCTGGAAAGGAACTGGACATGAAGTCCTCAGGGACTCTGAGGAAGCAGAGGGGACCGCAGGCCCTAGTTCCCCTCTCATTCCCAGTACCTTCCTGCTCTTACTTTTTTGATTCCTTGGGTGGTAATACAACAGCTGTATCAGCTGGCAAATTCACAGGTCTAGACCCTTTTTTAAAGCCAGGTTTCCCTGCCATTCTCAAAGCATTCAGCTGCAACCTCAACTTAAGCCGCAGAGCTCTCCAGAAAGTACCGAAGAGAGACTTGCCACCTTAACCCAGCTGCCACGCTTTGGGTAGCTGTTCAAAGCAGGCAGGGCTGAGCACACTTCAGTCCAGTGCATCAGCAGCAGAGCTCAATCCTTCCTAAGGGAAATGCAAGCTCAGATCAGTCAAACGCAGGCAGGAGTGTTGGGTTACAGGATCTGGCTCATGGTCCACATTTCTTTTCTTCGTCATATGATGCAGACTCTCCAGGGCTATTTCATCACTAGGGATCCTTACAACTTTCTCCAATTTGCATGACTTCAAAACCTTAAGAACTTCCTAGTTGTTTCACCCCAAGAGTTAAAGAATTTTAAAGCCAAGAGATGGGATTTTTACTGCGTGAAATGAATTCAACGAAACACAGCAACCCAGTAGAATCCCCAGACCTCTTTAAATGAGCCCCTACAGCAGATAATCTCTTCTTAATCAGCTTGATGCTCTGATAAATCAGCTCCTATTTCCTAGCATAGGGAGAAAAGGAGCAACTAAGTCAATGGTTGTTTGAAACAAAGTATTTTGAGATAGAAGCTATTTGGATATGTAAATGCCAGAAAGCCTCTAATTTAGAAACACAGGCAATTCATTTCTATTTCAGGTCCATAAATCTGTTTGTCTAATCCTGGGATATTTTGAGGGATTTTATGTTAGCCCATATGCATATCATTCCACTTGCCCGCACAGCAAAATTTGCTTGAGTACACAAAACATATAGCAACTTGTTGGGCTGAGTAATAGTAATAATCCATCTAATCACAGTCAATTCAGCTGCTGGTTGCTTATGGGCATCTTTTACACATTAATTTAAAGACTGAATAAGCAAGATCAGAGCAGCTATTAAACAAAAGTATGCTCATAAAGCTCCTATAAGCACCCAACACTCATTTTCAGAGGCTTGTGATCTGGGAACATGCTTTTAAAATAAGTTTACCAGCGTTAACCTTTCCATTTGTCATCAGCAAAAGACTCAAGTCAGGGGATTTTACTTCATTTGTTACTAAATAACACACATTTCTGATCACTAATTTGGGCATTAAGAAAAAGGACAGATACACAAACATAATGGGGGTGTTTATGTAAAACATTTATTGTGTTCATTCCTCAGTCTCAACTTGCCTTATTTTCAATGAGTTACACTCAGTCAATATTACCCCAGTGAGGTGATGGGCAGCACAGGAGGTCTGGGTGGCATGAGCAGTTTCTTCAGTAAGAACTGTTACTGGTTTAAATGTTTGAGCAGGGATACTATGCGCTTTAACTGGCTGAGGTGGTGGCCCATGAAGGGTTGCCACTGTTTCCAGCTGCCTCAGAGCTGGCACAGAGCAGTCCATGGTCTACTCAAACAGGTCACCACTGTAAGCCCCCACTGCTTAAAGCTGTTGACATGCGTCCTTTACACTGTCATAACAAGTAAAGAGGTTTGCTAGCTTGTGACTTGAAAGATGGATGTGGGAGAATTAAGAGTCAGATTCCACCAAACTGGGTGGAATTGACCCAAACTAGAACTTGAGGGTAGGAAGGTGCTACAGAGGGATCTGGACAGGCTGGATCAATTGCCCGAGGCCAATTGTATGAGGTTCAACAAGGCCAAGTGCCAGGTCCTGCGCCTGGGTCACAACCACCCCAGGCAACACTACAGGCTTGGGGAGGAGCAGCTGGGAAGCTGCACAGCAGACAAGGACCTGGGGCTGTTGGTCAAGAGCCAGCTGAATATGAGCCAGCAGCGTGCCCAACAGCACATCGGGCTTGTATCAGGAATAATGCAGCCAGCAGGATTAGGGAAGGGATCATCTCCCTGTACTCTGCATTGGTGAGGCCACACCTCAAGTGCTGGGTTCAGTTCTGGGCCCCTCACTACAAGTAGTATATTGAGGTGCTGGAGCGTGTCCAGAGAAGGCCAAAGCTAGTGAAGGGTCTGGAGAACAAGTCTTACGAGGCATAGCTGAGGGAACTGGGGTTGTTCAGCCTAGAGAAAAGAAGGCTGAGGGGAGACCTGATCGCTCTCTACAACTACCTGAAAGGAGGTTGTAGAGAGGTAGGTATAGGTCTCTTCTCCCAATTCATAGGTGAGAGGGTAAGAGAAAATGGCCTCAAATTCATAGAATCATAGAACAATTTGGGTTGAAAGGGACCTTAAAGATCATCTAGTTCCAGCCCCCCTGCCATGCACAGTGACAGCTCCCACTACACCAGGCTGCTCAAGTCCCCATCCGTCTTATGTTGGGGTTTCCAGAACTGGACACAGTACTCCAGGTGGGGCATCACAAGAGAGGAGGGGAAGAATCACCTCCCTCCATCATGCCCCTTTTGATGCAGTCCAGGATATGGTTGGCTTTCTGGACTGCAAGCACA
Organism: Podiceps cristatus; assembly: GCA_000699545.1. Lineage (NCBI taxonomy): Eukaryota > Metazoa > Chordata > Aves > Podicipediformes > Podicipedidae > Podiceps > Podiceps cristatus. The sequence goes on from KL265507.1 coordinate 49,465, forward strand.
CATTGCTGGCTCATGTCGAGCTTCTCAGCAACCAGAACCCCCAAGTCCTTCTCAGCAGGGCTGCTCTCAATCACATCATCCCCCAGCCTGTATTGAAACCAAGGGTTGCTCTGACCCAGGTGCAGGACCTTACATTTGGCCTTGAACCTCATGAGGTTCACCCAGGCCCACTTCTCCAGCTTGTCCAGGTCCCTCTGGATGGCATCCCTTCCTTCTGGTGTCACAACTGTACCACTCAGCTTGGTGTCATCTGCAAACTTGCTGAGGGTGCACTTGATCTTGCTGTCTATGTAATTGCCAGGGAGGTTTAAATTGGGTATTAGGAAACATCTCTTCACTGACAGGGTTATCAGACATTGGAACAGGCTGTACAGGGAAGTGGCTGAGGCACCATCCCTGGAGGTATTTAAAAGATGTGCAGGTGTTGCACTTAGGGACATGGTTTAGTGGTAGACTTGGCAGCAATAGGTTAACAGTTGAACTCTCTGATCTCTTCCAACCTAAAGGAATCTATGACATTCCCATGTGGAACACATACAGCAGTTCAGTTGCAGGAGAAAGTGCACTCATTACTTAAACCCAACTCTAAAGGTACTAGAAATCAAGCATCAAAAGGACAAAAGATCCCTCTGCCTTTGCAGGAGGAGCATCAACAATAAGTCAGAAGTGGGTTCTGTGAAGACCTGGATGAATATGTGAGGGGTTAAGAAGTATTAGTATCCATTGAGAAAGAAGTCTCAGCATGTGAAAAGTGAGAACAGCTCTTCCTGAGAAGTTTTTCCTGGCTTTTTGCTTTAAAGGGTGAGACACTTGATGAGGACAAAAATTCAAAGGATGAAACACAGATACATGGCAAAAAGCAAGTAGTGAAAGTATCAGTGACCACAGGTGCCTCTACCTCTGCTTCTTCTGCAGAGCACCTGGAACACTCCCAGCAAAATGCCATTCAAGAATTTGGCCTTTTTGTAATAAAGCTGTACCACTCCGTGCTATGCTTCCCTGCAAGCATCACAGTAGGTGGCTCAGGGAGAGCACAGACCAATGGAAGCCATGGTGTTACAGAAATTAACATCCGGAGCAGGGTGGGGCATTTAGCTGGAGCATTTGACATCAGAGATAGGTATGCTTGGAGGTTTAGGTCCAATATCACACACAGAACCTAAATTTCAAAATTTCAATTGGAAGTTGCAGGTGTATGCATTACCTTTCCCCTCCTTCTAACTAGAAAAGAGATACTAAAAAACCCTAGTTCTTTCTAGAACACCACCTTTTTTAAAAAAAGTACTTATTTACACATGACTAAGGATGTGTGCTAAGTCCTTGGCTATACAGCTGGCCAATATAAATTTGGCTTGTCAATATAGCATCCGATTTGTTGTTTTATGAAGAACTCTGCTGGTACTGGCTACAAGATTTTCATGTACAATTAGACTCCTCTAAAAGTAATCACTTTTTGATCAGTAAAGATACCATTGTTACATCATTCTATGGTATATTGCATCCAGGTTTCTCAGGGAGGCTTACTAACCACCATAAGCTTCATAATATTCCAGTTAGATACATTTACTCCACCGTACCTTACAGGAGTAAACAGGAATTGAAAAGCTAAGTGTCTTGCCCTCAGATCCCTTGAATACTCTGTGGCAGATTCAGTGTTCTTTACAGTAATGAAAAGGAAGGCTGCTTAATAGCTAAGCACCAGCTTGATACTCGGGAGATCTGAAGTCACTTCTTTCCCATACACCTTTCATTCTGTGGCTGGTAAGCTTCCAAATATCTCCAGGTTCATCCATAGTACAAGTAGGTGGAACTAGACAGGAGCAAGGTCTCAAACTCCTTAGATAAGGACAGTTAGTGTCAAAGTAACCCAGCCACACACAGCACAAGCAAGTACTGCTTGTGCAGTAATGTTTTTCATAAGGGAAAAATAACTCCTCTCTAAATTGCCAACTGCTTAGCCTTAGACAATAGGTTAATCCAAGGAGGTTACACACCACCTCCAGTGCAGATACACCTTACACAATGCAGTTTGCTCCACCTTTCCTTTCAAAGTATGAAATTGCTTCACATCAAGGCAGTCTTGGATCCCCAAGAACGTGGGCAAGCTCATGGTAGTGCACCAACTTCACAACTTGCGGCTCATCCCTATCAGGGCCATACAGACCACTCTATGATCCTTTGTGATTGTGCAGCTTCTCTTTCATGGCAGCTGAGCCATCTGGACACACAAGTAATAAAGCAGAAGACTTTGAGGAAAAAAAACTTGTAACTGCTCATGGGACTCAACTAACCTCTCCCAGTGAAGCAGAGAGAAGCTATAGGATAAGTATTGATTCCTGTGTGCATCAGCACCCATGCCACCACCCCATCTCACACTAACCAGGGGGAAACAGTGGCCTGCACTTTACAGAAACAGCAATATGGATCTGTCTCATGGAATTAAAGATGCAAAAGCAGAGGCATAACGGAGTGATGTCAGCTCTGAATTCATCATTCCTTTGGTTCTGTACTTCTATAGACTTATTCAAAAGCTCATTTAATAAGAGAACACACCTTGTGCATATGGGCTCCTAACATACTATGTTGAGTTGAGCCTCTCTGATATGTTTGCAGGGCCACTGCAGTACAATTCATATCACATTAACATCAACCTTTTCATTCAATCAGCTGTCAAATACTTGGCATACATTGAAATATCTTTCCTTCTCTACAAGAGAGCAAAACTTAAGATTAACAGAAAAGACCCATGGGTTAGGCTTAGAAAAGAGGTACAGAAAAAATTTGGCTTTTCAAGCTTTCTTCTATAGCCTGTATATGTTCTTTTACAGCTCTCCCAGTATCAGTAAGTCTGTTCATCTCAGGGGAATTACATTTGATAGCATATTTAGTTCACAGGACTAGCAGTTACATTAAACAGAGGCTGCTAATAAAACATTACATCTCCCTCCCCCCGGCACTCCATTTGCCGTGATGTAAAAGGCAGACACCCCATAGAGAAATTAATCAGAAAGAAGAAGAATGAATCTAAGGAGTGAAAATTAAAGACCCCATGACATCTACATCCATCTACTACATCCAGATGAAATGGTGTCCCAAAACTCAAGGATGTATTAAGAGCCTTCTGAGAGATGGAAGTGGTTATAGAATTCAGCATATTATCATCAATATAAATTATAGTTATTTAAATGGAAAGATTTCTCTTTGCTCATCACTAAAGCTCCACAGAGAACAACGTCTTTTAGAGGAAAGCACACCTGTTTTTCTCTGCAAAGTGATGAAAAAGACTTAAAGCTTAAAGATGGATCCTGTAAAAGCAGTATCAGTCTGACTTAAGTAAAGCCATGCTGCTTTACCTTCACTACAGATACAGCCTAAGAACCTACATTTCTCCCACAAAGGGAAATCTGAAGAAGTGTCTGTGTTCAAAGAAAGGTATGCGCTTGGGTGTCCCCAAATCCCAGTTCCTCCCCACTTGATCTAACTGGTCTCAAAGCTTTTCAGCATCAAAACTATTCCAACCTCGGAAACGCCTAAAACTCTTAATGACATTTCCATTTAGGTAGCCTTTAACCAGATATTAATCTGTCAGCATCCCTACAAAAAGATGTTTGCAGAATCTATTGAGGATTATATGGGAAGGATCCCAAATGCCTGAGTTTACAGATTTGGCTGAAATGGATTAATCTGGATAGAATGCAAAAGAAGCAGTCTTAGCTTTAAGTACAAATGCACTACTCTAACTTTTATAGACTTGAGCTTGTAGTGCAGGGGACAGCTTCAACCAACAAGGGAAATGGTAAGATGTGGGGAAAAGTGCATGCATTATGCAGTATGTTGTAAACCACCACACAGGTATGCAGGTTTTGCAACATCCTAACTAAATGCCAGGATTTAGATTTATGACACGTAACCAAAAGTATATGCAAGAAAACCTCATGAACCTTAGCTGTTACAGGCAGTACCAGATTTATGAAGCAATACGCAGATTAGAGCTTCCTCAAAAAGGAATTTAGTAGAGCAGGGTGCAAAATGCTACTTTCAAATCAGTTATGTCTGATTCACATAGACAACCTGAACTTGGAGTGGGAAGTGGGGAGAGAAATACCCTTAGGTAAATCACATCCACCCACAATACAGGATACAGAGTAAACACAATATCTTTACTGTATAAATTAAGTTACATCACTTCAGGTGTTTAATAATAAGGCTGAATCAATCATGCAAGCCTAGTTTTAGAAAAAATAGAAGATAACTTTATTTTCAATTTAAGCTCTCTTCTTCTAGACATATAGAGCAACCATAAGTGACTAAGGGAGAGAGCAAAAATCCCAACAGGACAAGAATTTTAAGTATAAAGCTGCTTCTATTCTCAAACAACAAGACCATTCCAATCTTGGCAACTCTGAGTCAGAGATCACAACTGAGCCTTGAGAGATTATTAAACAAGTATTAACGTAGGATGAGGACTATATTACATGCTCTTGCTAGACAGTCTCATACTTCCTGTGTAAAAAAAAACCTGTTACTTTCCAGCAAGTGGCTGCACACCAGAAAATCAGAAATAGCAAATTTAGTTAGAGGTGACTTTCAAAACATGTCATCATCCATTCAGAGTGGAAAGAGTTTCGTACCTCATACCCTTGCAGACTGCAGAGTTGAGAAGAGTACAATGATCTCACCTCCTCTGCAGGAAGGATGGTAGTATCGGATTGTTTGAGGGTGGAAAGGGTCTTCCCACCTATTTAAAAGTCCTGTTCAAATCCACATTCCAGTAAAAAAAAAAAATCACAGTAGAGACCGCAACCCAATAACAAGACAGGTATCGCTCCCATTAGCTGCTGGTGGTGCAACCCCACCACTTGACAGGACTCTACCGGAGGTGTTCCTGACTAGTTACAGAAGACACAAAGTCCTGCCACTAAAGCACCAGAGCAACAAACAGCAGCAGGCAATTATTTTGCTACAAAATACAAGTCTGCCTTCCACACTTTGTTGCCTCCAAATGATTCTTCTGTTTCCTCCACCCTCACAACCACTTCCTTACCTTTCTGGCACCACATATGCAAAAATAAGCCCACAACTAACAAGTTGCCCAGCCCCTATGTTTTTCAGAAAAGTCCCTCTGAGTCTTTCAGCTCATAAGGAAGCCCGTGCTCAAATTTACTAAACAGCCCAGTACCCAAGCAGCCTCCTAATATTTCAGCCCTGGTAACAGAATGCTACAAACATTTCATTTAACAAATTTCACTAGATCACTACTTGGTTATTGATCAGACACTTGATAGTAACAGTTCCTCCCAGTACTACATCATACTAGACTGCCAACACCATCAACAGAAAAACAGCAAACCACATGAAAGCACTATGGCTACATCTAAGATTGTCCCAGCATTTAACTAAGTGATGAAATTTATCTTGGGCTGTAGCAACACCTGTGATACCAAGATATCTCATCATCATAGGAAAGAACAAGTACAAAGAGATTGTTCAAGTAACATCATTTAGTAAAATTATTTATGCTACAGTGTTTTCTGGAAGTTAAGAAACATCCCAAATATATCCTATAAATCATATGGTGCTGTCTTTGTAAAAGATAGGAGGGAAAATTATGAGAAAATTTGTAACAAATGTTCCTGACAGATGAAGTCAAGATGACTGACTAGGCTTAAACGTTACTTTGAAGATGTTGGTTTATTTACCCAGTAAAAGGCTTAGGGGGACTAGATCTTAGTACTGATCAGCACTACACATGCAAACACTCTGCAAAATATTAACTAAGTGAAATAAGTGAGTTAGAAGTTGCCATGTGTTTCTGACTTTGCGTAATGCCAGATTTTTGTAAGCCAACTCTCACTGGCTTACTCTTGTCATTTCCCTTGGTTATTTTCTGCTGCAGCCTTATCAAACTATAGGCATTATTTCAATACTACGTTCAATACTGTAGTTTTCTCTCTTCTTAAATTACCATTACAAGAACAGTTAGGAGGGCTATACTCTTAAGAAAAAGGTCTGGCCCCATAGGCACTTGCTGAATAGAAATGCAGAGGTTTGGAGGTTTTTTTGCCTTTGCCACATTAACCATTCCCTAATACAGCAGGCAAATGATAATTAAGATAAAGGCTTAGGTATATGAATAACTTTCACTACATACGTCAGTCTGAAGTCAAGGGTAACTTCAATCAAGGGTTAATAATCTGCCCAGGGTTGAGGCCTGTGTGAAATGTCAGAGTTTATCTGAAGCTTTAATAAAGACTTGTTCTAGCTTTCAACACCAACAAATAAAACACTTTATTTTAATAAGTTCACAATGCAAAGCAACAGAATTTTGTTGCTACTACAGTTTTCTGCCTGAATGTGTCTGGGCATATAATAAAATTAATCGCTTAGCCTACATTAGCTTTCCCCAGGAATGTGACAATATCCAATTGTAAAATCATCAGTGAATTCCTACCCGAGGCAAGTTTAGCAAAATTCAGTTTTGCTAGTTTTCAGTGACAGGAAGAGTATCTTTGCCTGAGTAGCACATTTTTGTCCTGTAAATAATATTTCTGCATTCGATTCAAGATGTTTGGGCAGGCCTGGACATTATTAGACTGGTAGCTCTGAGATGTGATGTATTTTCCAACAGCCAGAGTGAGGAACAAGGAGCCAAGTCCACTACTTACTAGCCTCACCGACTTGCGTGCCTTTGCTCTTCCTCATTTTACCCTCAATAGCACTATTCTAATAACAGCTTGCTTGAATGTTTGCAAAATATACTGAGTACTAGGCACTGCACACCTAAATACCTGTACTAATGACTTCTCTTCACAGACGGGTGCTTAGCTCTGAAAAAAAGAATTTCAGCATGTCATACAAACCCAAGAAAAGGCTTAACTAAAAACCTCTTCTCAGACTAAATGCTTTGGTTCAGACTGACAACTTACATTGGAAGAATTCACACCCACTTCAGTCTAAATTGTATCTCCAACTAAGGTAACTTTCTGCGCTACTAAGAGAATAAAAGAACCCTAGTAGGAAATACAAACACCAGCACTTTTTTCTCCCTTTAAGCCCAGTGCAGGCTTTGAAGTAGCAACAAATGAGAACAGGTGTATTTTGTAAACAAATTTCTACATCAACTTGCAAGATTACCATGCAAAGTGATTAAAAGACTCATCACCTTCCTTACAGTAAGGGTAACATAAATAAACATTTTTTTTTTCTTTTGCAAAGATATTAGGTTGATCAATTAGACCTATTGCAGAAAGCCTTGAATTAGTCTGATTAGTCTCAGCTACTTAAATTCAGAAGCAGATGCCTCACTTTACAAGACTGGCGATTAAAGGCTGCATTCACAAAAAAAATAGGATTACGCACACTTAAGACAATACCTACTATTTTTCAGCCCTCCCCCCCACCACAGCAGATGGCATGTACAATTAGTGGCTTCAAAAAATTCTCACTTAGAACTCCTCCAAAGCTGAAACACGGCTGCCCTTGCTTCTAGAAACAAAGGTATGTGCAAGCCAAGACTGTTTTCAAATGTTCTCCTCATATTAGGCCTGATCACATAGGTCAAGAAAGCCATTCAATCCATTTACACAGGGGTGCAAGTCAAAACACAGTGCTCACATGTTCCCAAAAAGAGCCACCCATATGGCTGCTAACAGCATGGGAGAGGCAGAATAATAACATAGTAAGCTCAGTAGCAAATAAAAACCACATCTCACCCTGATAATGCTCCAGCCAGCACAAGCAAGGAGAAAGCTGGGGCTCAGAGACACAAAATGGCTCATTATCTGCCCCAGAAGGCCCAGCACTGCCAACACTGCTCTTTATCAAGTCCTTAACAGGTGTAAAATTAGCACTCGTTATTAAAGACAATGGAGTTACATGTATTGCCAGCAGCTGATGAAACGTGCTACAATTGTTTTCACCTCCAGTTAATTCACTACCATTCAATAATGTACACAAAGCCTGTAAATTAGAAAAGTGCTTTCTGAAGCATGGCAGTGAGTTAAGCCAGTGTGGAATCATCCTTTCTAAACACAGGTGCTTTCCTGAATGAAGGCCTAAGGACCAAATCCTCTTGTCATCAATACTGATGTAAATTCAGACAAACTAAATTTGCCTGAGTGTACTCTCGGGTAGAGCTGTGCCGATGTAATCTGTAACCGGAATCTGGAGCTGTAAGAAAGCCTCGTAAGCAAACTCCAGGACAGAGTTATTTTCAGCTTTTCTAACCCCACTGAACACAGATCGACTGGCTGCACCAATATCCTCTCTTCTCAACTATTTACAATTAATTCCCAAAAGTAGAGATAGGCCTTATTTACTGAGAGAAGCAAAACCCTATTTCAGCTGTATCTCTTTACAGGAGATGAGCTCAGGTTTAGGACTAGAAGTCACTGAATCACTCAGGAGTGTGTAGCTTCATTGCGGATTTTTTCTATTTTAATGCGATGCTCAGCTTTGAAAACAAATGATTTAGATTCATATTGCATGTAGGAATTCCTCTAACTGCTGAGCCGTTTTTATTCAGTAGCACTGTACGTATCACCACTCTCTCCCTTATCCCCAGTAACTGGGAGGAGGGTTGGCCAACATCAAACAAATCTGACCAAGGGCAGAAATCTCAGTGATAATTACATTCCCATGGGGCTTCATGAAAACTGGCAGCAAGATAGAGGAAGAAATTAACTCCTCCACCAAGGGAAGGGCGGACGCAAGTCAGGCATCATGCACTCCCTGTGGCAGCATTGGCCAGGCAGCGGCACGCGAATTGCTCTGCGCTAGCCACAGCACATGCTGCCTTTTGTCTGCTGGGATTGTCACTGGGAACATGGCAGGAGCTTGATTTTAGTGGGAGGGAATGGAGGCAAGGTGTTCGTAAGTCCATAAGAAATCATGCCTCACTGCTTCCCCTGCCAGATGCCACGCACAGCCTGTGAGAACTGAGGGGCAAAGAGCTCTTGCATTAATATATTGTTACTGGGGGGTGTGTGTGTGGAATGGTAGTGGTCTAAAGGAGAACAATAAATTCAGAGATAGTTACTAATAGCTGCAAGTTCTCTTTTTTTACACTTCTGCACTCTTCCTACTGACATTTTATGATGCAGTCAGAACACCTCTGAACCACCTAATATAAAAAGCAAACTGTTTCTATTCAAATGCCTCTGGACACATTCAAGTTTGTACAAAATGGGAAAAAAAAAACCCACACACACACATCTATTTGCGATAGGTATGAAACATCTTACCACTGTCCTTGGTTAACACGCATCTTAGAAAAGGCAAAAATCAGCATAAAGCAAATAAAACGAGCAATTTTTCTGCATACAGAGCAAATCTCTTGTTGGATTGCTAGGTGTGGTGAGTCACCAGCACACTGCCAGGGCTGTCAAGTCGTCACTTAAGCTGGCTACAGTACAAAGCTGAGTCCTTCCACATGGTCACCGCTCCCCTCTGTGTGCAGAAGAGCTGGGGAAAAAAAAAAAAAAAAAAAAAAAACCACAAAACAACAACAACAAAACCCTACAACATTTTCACTCCTTATTCCAAATGCACAATGAAATCTGTTATTTCTTTATCGGTCTCACACCACTCTGGGCAATGGGAGCGATCGTAATCTGACGCATGTGAATGCTAACAGAACTCTTGTCTTGACATTAAGTGGTTTAAAACTTAAGTCACAAGTAACAGCAACTGCAGTGCAATAAGGGCAAAACTGGATGGGTTCCAGGTGGTCCCTAGGGCCCTGCCACGCTGGCAGTGACATCTGTGACGTTGCTAAAGCTAAGCCTGGGACTTTTCAAAGACTGTGAACTAGCAGGAGAACTTGAATCACAGGCTGGTTGTCACAGGTACCCCTGTCAACCAGTGGGGTTGCTCAGTCACGCACGGACCCTTTCCCCAGCCTCACGTGTGCGCTCCAGAAGCAGGTCCCTTAGAAGGGTATGTGCCAACGCGCTGCAGGCTGGCAAAACACGTCAGTCATTGACTCCGATGACAGCACAACAAAGGCGAGGCTGATGCAACACATTTGCAAACACAAAGACCTGCTGGTTTTGTTGAAGTATTGCCCTATGTTAAACTTACGTACAAATAGCAGAACTACTGTCTGTGCAGCTTGTTGCTGTGGGAGATTACAGTTAAATCTCTCCTTGCAAATTATGGGGAGCTCTGTGTAAATAGCAGCACAGTGGAAGCCACTTGAAATGCATGCAACAACTTGCATCGGTCCCAGACTGCCGGGAGCAGCCCTACATCTCAGTTACCATCAGCTGGAAAATTAACTAGCTGCGTATACGCAAGGGGCAGAGAGAGGCTTTTGCCAGAGAAGGGAAGGAAGGGCGTCAGCATTTCCAAAGGTTCCCAGTTAGTTTGCATATGGTGCTGTCAGACTGCTGTGCTCGTTTCCAACCTGATTATTAGCACTGCTAATGGGGAAATGCTTTGGAGGGCAAGGACTGCACAGCTGCATGCCTGGTGCATACAGAGCCAAAATTCCTGGCCATATTGCCAACATATACAGACCTATGTATTACAGAGATCTATAGACCTATAAGATCTATAACTGACCTTTTAACATCAATAACACAAACATCACATCCATAACATGAGCACCATGGGGATGGGGGGTTAAATTTTATGAAGCTTTCAAGCCTGCATTTACAATTTACACACCTGAAAAGGGACCTTTAGTCTCTTCAGCAAACTGGTTGGTGTTTTGTCAGTACATCTGTAAGTCCCACCTGATAATCAGAATAGCTTCCTTAGTTTCTGATTTTAAAGTAAATAAGATGTGTCACTGAAGTTTAATACTTCCATGCTATTTCAGAGCTTGGTTTGTGATGGGTTGGCTGTCTATCAAGTACAACCTCATCAAGTAACTTCAACATCCAGACTGGAGGACGGAATTTTTCCACAGTCAGAGGACCTTTGAAGAGAGGTCAAGGACACTCCAGGAATATGCTAGACCTTAGTTTGCTGATCCAATGCATTTTGCTTTTTCCAAACAGTAGATTAATACAGCAACATAATAAGCTCTGAACAGGTAAACCAAGAAAAATAGTTGGCTTCCACATTCAACATTTCCCTCAGCAGCCTACTGGATATTTTATAGTGAAATCCCATGCAAATGGTAGCTGTCTTGCTGGAGCCCTTTGGAGTATGGACGTGTGGTGCGTATGCATTATTTCAGTAGATGCCTACAAAATAACCTTAAAAAGGCTAGCAGTGTGAAGTTCTCTCTTTTGAACTTGGATTTAGCAATTATCATGACTTAATGTCTATAACCAGCAGTGCAATGAAAGTATGACACAAAACTGAGCAGTTCTCAAAAGCATTTCAAATATAGGCATAGCTCAGTGAACTTCAAGCAGAAGAAATTCTGACCTAGTATATATGAAGATGACTAATAAATGTCTCTGCTGTGCATATCGGTACTACTGGTCCAGTTCTAAACATAACCGCACTGGCTCCAACACAGATGAGTGGTTGATTCATAGATGTGAACTCCATTACCCATTTTTCTACCAGGCAGCTTTCCTTTACCAATCCTTCTCTTCTTATGCTGTATCCTCTCCTGGCAGGGGCCAGCTCCCATTGTACACCACCTAATGGCAAACTCTATTTACAACTGCAATATTAGTGAAGAAGAAGAAAAGGTGGAGATACTTTAGATATCAAAGAGCAAATCAGAGACCAAGTGAGGCATCTGAAGAGGCAACAGGAAGAACAACAGATGATGCTCTACAGAAAACTAAGACTTGGGAAAAGAAGAAAACTGGGAAACCTTGTGTTTCTAAAAGCTTTTTATAAAACTGATACATCAAAGCTATGCATAGGGGGTTTGCAAATGATTCTGTTGGGAGGAGGCTGAGCAGAGACGTGACCAAGGATATAAACAGGGAGAGGATGGAAGGTGCAGCACATGGCTGCCCTCGGTATTCACCACCCCTTTGTGCCTGCCCCAAATGCAGAGCTTTTGCAAAGAAGTCCCGGTGCTGGCATTTTCTTTCTTTACGGATGTATTTGTATACATGATTACATTTTCTTCCGTTTCTCTCCCCAAAAGCTGAAGGGAAAGCTTTGCTTTCTCTTATTTCCTGTCATAAAAGTAAATAAAATGTCTTCACTGTGAAAACTGAGCAGTTTGAAAATGTCATCCCATCAGAGCCTGGCTGCAGTGTTTCAGCTGCCCCGTCCAAAGGTTTTGCTCTGTACTCAACAAAGGACATTATGCAAGACATATTCTTAAGAACTGTTACATGCTCAATTTGGAGGGAAATGCAGTAGTCCACTTTGTCCTTCTCCCTCATACTCTGTCTATTTAGGCTAAAAAATTGTGTTTGTACAGCACTTAGCCCCATGAGACTGAAGCCTTTAGGTACAAATGTAACTCATTTAAATGGTAATGTACAACAAAATGAGTGGCACCCTTCAAAACAAGGGGCATTTGTAAGTGTATCTGTGCCAGGTGCTGACAAATGGAGTGTCATTGTTATAGATGCAGGGAAAGGTCTCAGTAAGCCAGTATTTAAAAGTCAGTTTTTCCAGTCAAAGGCCAGACTCTTAAAATGTCTGCTTATTTCTCTGCTGCCTGTGCCCTGGAGCACTGTGCCTGCCTCCCAGAGAGCAGCACATTAGGACTCCAAAGGTATTTCCCATACAAGGTCAGATCAATTAAAATGTGCTTTAAATACAGTCACGTGAGTGGTGTCAGGAGCTCTGCAGCCCTGATTAGGTCCCTGACACTCTGAAGGGCAGAATCTAAGCAATCGTCTGACCTCGGGTAGGAGAGACAGATAACAACGAGGCATGGACCTGCTTTTTCACTAGCCCTGGGACTGAAGGCTTTGCTCCTTCTGTCCAAATAATACTGCTGTAACACTGGCGATGCAAGGAATTAACTGACAACCTGGTTCTTCTCCTACTGAAGTTGACAGCAAAGCTCCAAAAAAGTCTTTCAAAAGTCAGGACGAGTTCTTTCAGCCATCCTGTGCGCTGCTGCCTTTCTTTGCCAGACCTAATAGGAAGCTCCCACGGAAATGTTTGCACTAAAGGAATAAATGAAGCAAAACATTAGCAGAAGGAAGCTGTACTGGCTCACGCCAGGACATGGGCTGTCCACTTGAAAGACAAATCAACCAAACAAAAGCTGTGTCAGAGAGAACTCCTTCCCACCGCGAGTTGAATAAGGTCCAAATCTCTATAGAATACATAAATGTAAAAGTCCAGCAAGTGAATTATGCTACTAAGAAAGTGCTGATGCAATGGAGAGAAGGCAAAAGTGTTACTTGTATTTGCTGTATGAGCAGCTCTTCCTGTCCATCCCCCAGTGAGATGCAGCCAAGTGACAGCTGCCCTTCCCTCTCATCTGGGAGCCACAGGAATATGTCCAGGAATAACCTGTCTCAAGCCGAGTGAAACTGTCAAAAGCAAAAGAAACATAAAAAGGGTAAAACCGGGCCACTGAGAAAGTATGCATCACCTGGAGTCCCTGTGTGGCTTGGTCTGAAAGATTCCCCTCCTCTGACCACCAGGCTCCCGCTGCCGGCCAGCTTGTGAGGAGAGGGAAACGAGTGGAATAATGGGCTCCTGCGTAAGCTGCTGTAAGGTTACTGTCGGTCTAAACGTACCCCATCATCAGGCAGTTCCCCCGCAGGTCCGATAATTAATCTCGCTGAACATCTACACTGTCAAGAGTTATGTCTTGTGCTATGTATTCCACAAACAGATTTCTGGAAGTCAAATTCTGTATAAAGCCACGAGATGCTACATACGGGAGCAGCCTGGGAGGCAGTTTCTGCTTTGCACTTTGCACTCATGATATCATTGCACATCGACAGAATTATTCTTTCCTTTCTTCCAAATACCACTCAAAAGCAAAATATTTTCAGCAGGAAAGTCAGCGTAGCTCCACTGAACCACTGCTAAAGCAATTTACACCATCTGAAGCCCTGGAGCAAAAAAAAAAAAATCCAAGTCAATGGGATGTAAGCCAAGATTGGAGTGTTTTGCTGGATACAAACCAGATTTACTTGCTTGCTTAAACAGGTGCCTAAGTGTTCTAGTGAACTGAGGCCCAAATACAGCAACAATTTTTATTTGTGTCCACTTCTGCCAGCTTGGACATCTGATACAGAGGTCATCTTATAGCTAATTTTTTGGCCTTAAACCCTGCCTATAGCCACAATATAGAACAGCTGCCTGTGGAGTTATATTCCACACATAACTTTAAAAATAAAATGACAGTGATTGGAATACGTGGGTTTATTACTATAAACAGAATGCATGGGTACCTTGAAATAGAAATAAATGAAACACTTTCTGCATGCTGAAAAAAGAACAACTTCATATTTCTGTTGCATTCTCTTCAGTACTGATGTTTCAGTACTGAAGTTAAGAGTGTCCTAGAAATGCTGGAACTGGTTAGACCAGAAGCTCTGTAAGTAAAAAAGGTTTTACATGTACATTAAATTTCTTGCCTACACACCATCTGATTTCTCTATAGGGACTCTATGCTTGTAATACCTGCATTTCCAACCACTCCTAGCAATGTAGCAACGTCCCTGTAGACGGACACTGCTCAGTACATGGTTAGCAAGAGAACAGCTTACAGGAGTGGCTACTGACTCCTCCAACTCATCCATCCAGCTCACAAATTCTGACAGGTGAGTTGAAATCCCACCTCCCAGGCCTAGTTTTATATATTGGACCATGACCATTGGATAGGGGAATCCAACACAAAATTAAACTTGGAGGCCATATCCAGAATGCAAGGTTCTTCTCACTTTCCTGAGTCCCTGGTCACCAGATAAGAGTCCTGCTTTCCTGCTTGATTTCTAGTCCAGCCCATACTTCATCTCCTCCTGAAAGATGCCTGACCTTGAGACCAAGGCAGTGTGGACCTCTCCTCTCCCTGCCCCTCACACGCAGGCAAGCTTGCCTCTGGCCTCCTGGTTAGAGAAACCTGGTGAGAGGTGGGGTTTGAGGAAAAGGGAATTTATGTCCTGCTTCCTGAACTTCAATCTTTAGGCTTCATTTAGAGTCACCATTGCATCGGTTTAAAAGCACAACAGCTGCCAATACTTTTTTTCCTGTTGCCGAGAAGTAAGCGTGATGTGAGCTGCTTGGCTGGGCCATCAAGTGACCCAGAACGGATTGCCCCAGCAAGGGCGAGGTACGAGATTACACGGGAAGACCTGCAGCCAAGGGAGAAAGAATTCTAGCATGAATAAGCCCTGCCAAAAGTAACTCATGCAGTTCTACAACACTCCAATGCAGCTTCTAAGGTTTTATTTGATACTGTAATGAACCCAACAAGATGACTTCTTCAAGTGTGCAATGTAATGGCTCTTTTACATCATTAAATCTCAATAAAAAATTAATGAAATAAAGCATCCAGCTTCATTTTGCAATTAACATTTGTAACCTTATACCATTAAGCCTTTTGCAAAATAGGCTGGAATCATAAACTAAGCATATATTTATATAAGTTTTAACTGGACAGAACTGCAAAAGTCACAAAAAAGAAAGGAATATTACAGGCTCTGAGGTCAGGAGATATGAAAGATAATTTACTATCCACAACTACCAATAAAGAATGGAATTTGCATAGGGAAAATTTCTGCTATTTCATCCCTCAGTGCCTCACCTTATTTTGTATCTCAGGCTTGTTTTGTGTCACCAAACTGGAGGCTAAATGCATTTAATATGCATGCTATTGCCACATTGACATGGAACTAAGCAGCCCTGAAATTTCTCCTTTGGTACTGTGTAGAAAACAGAACCACAGTGAGAAATTAAGGAGAAATTATCAAAGGATGCAGGACTGGATCAGCAAACACTCTACAGCAGACCATTTAAACCAATTGCCAGGTTTATAAAAATTGGGATGGATGATTAGTTGCTTGATTTTTATTTCAGAGGATTATAATATTGCCGGAGTGAGGGGGAAACAATGAAGACCTCTGAGGAGAGGATGAAGTGGCTAGCAAATAAAAGAAATGAAATCTCGTGTCCATTCAAGAAGGGGCTACAGACTACCTTGAAACGACTGCGAGCCCAGCCCTGCTGTGTCCAGGGGCTACCACAGCACCATTAAGATGTGCATCTCCAGAGGACAGTGTGATGGCACCAGCACAAAACCTGACACCATAGTCCCTGTGAATATATTCGCCTTTGGCCCTCTTGTTTGGAGGTTTTCCCCTTTGCTAAGAAATACTCATCCCTCCGCACACTGCTGCCTTCTTTATTTTGATTTTAATTATTTAGCTGATCCTTGTTCTGAAAATAACAAAAACAAAAAACCAAAGAAACAACACCCACAATGTATTGAATCACTCCACAGTTTTGATTCCATCTTTGGAAGAACTGACTTGCACACACACAAAAAGTAAATATAGCAGGAATTTACAACTTAATAAATATATCTGGTATTCGAGGATATCAGCAAGTGAATCCTCCAGGAATTCCCAATGCCACATTCCCCTGCATACAAGCCAAGGCAGTGCCAAATTTCAATAAGCAAACAAGGTCCACGCTTTTCCAGGGATAAATCAGAGAGAGGTAGGTAAGAGCAGGGCCTCCTTTGTAATCCATGCGAAGTCAAAAGACATTTAGGCATCAAACTCTTGCTCTCACTCTGCCCCGTCTCCAGCAGCAGAATGAGGAGGAAACCATTTACTCCCCTCTCACAGGCCTCCTGCGAGGGTAAGAGAACTCGCTGCTGGGATGCCATGCTGTTAGAGCTACATAAGAGAGAGAAAGAGGGAGGGGAAATTTTCACACATTACAGGCTGTTTGGCCAAATAACTGGAAAATACTCGAGATGGTGCCATTAGGAGCACTAGCTTTACATTAAATCTGCCTGGAGTTACTCCAGCCGGCATCAGTGGGAGAGGAGAACAAGCCATAGCTGCTGTCTAACCAGAGACCCAACACAGCAGACGCAGAGAAATGAATGGAGTCGTTTGCCATGATGGACCTTCGGGCCCCAGGGCTTGATTCCAGTTCCTACAAGTTTTTGTGTTTTTAGAGACACTTTTAATTGCTTCGTCTCATCAGGGAAAACAAGTATGTGAGCCGCAGGTCTTTGTTCTGTAAACTATGAAGTGCTAAAAGGATATAAGTATTATCATTGCTATCTATTTTACCCTTTGGTGGTTTGTCTCTCTTTCTCGATTGGTGTATGATGACTAATGTCAAAACTCTGTTCCCAGTTCTCTCTCATGGGCAAAGAAATAATGTAATATGACATTTAATACAGTGTACCACAGGCCATTCTCTATCTTCCAAACATTAAAATCACGTACGTAGCAAGAAGCAATCGTAACAATAGATGTATCTTTTATTCACAGATAAAAACTGAAGCAAGCTGTTATAATACATATTTGTACAAAGGATTTGAAAAAACCATAAAAAGGAAGATGATTAGAAAATATGATTCATTATGAAATGTGGTATTACATACACTATTAAACCTTTTCAAAAGTATTTGTTTGGCAACAATTTATCAATAGTTTCCACACTTAAGTGGCCTCCTTCAAAAAAGCACAAATCTCATGCAGCATGTATAAACTTGATCCTGAGGGTTTGCCTTCCTTAGAAAAACTGTAAAAAGATATACTATTTGTCTTAAAAGTTCAAAATGCAAAGGCTATATATATAGTCAAAACTATATAAAAATATGGACCTAACTTAACATTTACAAAAACTTTTTGCTCCTTTTTTTGTTTGTTTTATGGTTTTGGTAATAAACATAACTCTCAGTTCCTGCAGTCAGAGAGGAAAAAGGAAAACCAAAACAAACCACAGTGCCCTTTGTAGACTTCCTCACATTAAGTTTATGACTCCAAAAAGACCAGGTCTGTGATAAGTGAGGTTAGTAACCAAGGAAGTAGGTAAGCAGTTAATATATATCTATATATGTATATATAAAATGAAAACAAACATTTATTTTGATCTGAAAAAGTAATAATACAAAACCTGAAGGTAAACCAATCGTCTCAAAATGCCATAATACACCTTTTCAATAGATAAATGTTCATAAAAATATCTTGAAGCCTAACCAAGAAAACAATTATAATACAATTTTAGTTCTGCTACATAAAACAGCTTTTCTATGAAACAAGAAGGCAAGTTCAGGTATGAAAACATAATTTACTTATTGCTTTTGCTACAATGTTGTTTGTTTTTTACATATAGTCATAAATACACTATACAGTATAAAATATTTTGTAGGAATACATTTTGTGGTCTGCTTAGGTTTGCTGGCTTTAACTCTAGCACCAAATACAAAAATGAAAATCAAATGAACTTTAAAGGCACTTCCATTGTATGTCTGTTTGTTATTTAACATCTTGGTTTGTACTAAATTTCTCAGCTTCCCTCTGGTAGAAGCAATACTCGATCCTACTTTTATTTTTGTACAGTTCAGGTCACATTGAGGCACCAAATGATTTATGAACATTCCCATCCCTCAGCTGTTTCTTTCTCTTACAACATTCATTGTTGCTTTTTAGTCTTCACCTTTCCTCCTTCACTTCCCAGCTACTTCATCTCTTTTCTTCTTCATGTCAGACGATCCAGCTTCACTTCCTCCAGTCCCTTGTAAAACCTCTCTTCAGACCTCCACTTCCCTTACTCCATCTTGTGCATCTGTTATTCCAATATCAAAACACGTCACTATCATGATATGTGACTTGCACAGATTAACACACTGCTCCAGTTCCTCTGTCACTTGTTCCAGTGCCTCCAGGTACTCCTGTGACTCCTTATCAAGATCCGGATCCACTTCAACTGTCAGATAAAAAATTAGTGATTAAGACAAATAGCTCATAACAAAACATCATTCTATCACAAGGGAGACGATAATGTAGAGTACAATTTTATTTCTCATGAACAAAGAAATTTTTCTCACTTTGTTAAAAGTGATAGTTGAATGTCAGAAGGAAAATAAAAGGTTATAGAAATATTTAATATTAACAAACACCACAGTGACTCTCTGCATTGTTTTGATCTTCTCTTCTGGTTGGTTTGGAGGGGTTTTTTTGTTCATCTCTGGTACTACCCACCACTGAACAAATCCTGTATCACAGAAATATGAATGAAGTCACAGAGTACTTTAGAGCTCGATTCAGCAAAATATCTTAGCAAGTGTGTAACTTTTTCAGTGGGGCTGTTCACATGCTGAAAATTTGTTACACGCTGATCATACTGCTGTTTTTGCAAAATACTTACAGTCTTCTTTCCACTTATTTGGATCCATCATCAACCTGCACTTTGTCTCTTCCAACTCTTCCTTCAAAAATTCATGCTTTGCCTTTACTTCTCTGATTCGCTGCTGGCGCCTTTCCAGTATCTTCAGCTTGGTATGGAAATACATCAGACCCTTGTAAGACACAGAAAGACCATTTCATGAATTTGCCTGTCATAAGCTGACCTCCAACAGTTTGACACAAATTGCTCCCAGCTCGTTCCTTGTAAAAGTTAGCAGGTGGGTTGTTTAGTTTGGTTGTAGTATTGGTAGGGTTTTTTTTCATTTTGGGTTTTTTTCTATTTGAAGTTTACATTAATGGATTCTAATCTAGAGGAACAGCATGCTACATTACTCAAGCATTTGTTGCACTGCTCTGAATTAGCAAACATCTCCAATACATTCTGAGATTATTACTGTTTGTAGAGGATTTTTTTTCCAGCAGTGCAAATGAAAAACACAGCCTAATAATAACATAAGCGTTATATTTCGTCCAAAAACATATGAATTCTTATTTTCTTAAAAGCATTCCTACCTTCTCAACATCCTGGAAAGGCTATTATGAAAGAAATGGGAAAAAGGCGTCAGAAGAATATAGAATTCTGGTCTCCAAAACAGAGTTAGCGGAAGTGTTTTCCAATTACAAGTAAATTAAACTCAGTTCATCCCTGATTTAATAGAACCCTGTCATTTACATAAAGAGTTAATGATCCTGTAGTTGAGGGAGGCCGTAGGGTTTCATCAGCCAGGCTGAGATTATAAAGTCTTCTCATAACGTATTCATTGGTAACTTCCATTTACACCATCAGTCATGTTAGACACAATTAATTTTAGATAGTAATCATTTTCATTTTCTGTGCTAAGGGTGCCCCAACATATGAATTGTAAAATTAATAATTATAGTGCTTTAATTGCAATCAATTTCCTGAACACCATTCCAGCATTCAAGCAAGGATTCTGCCTGTATACTGTAATTTAAGTTGTCTACACTTGTTGTAAAATATGTACTGACCTCAGTTTCCTCTTGTCTGTGTCGCTGTAATCGTTCCACATCATCTATCTCATAAACTTTAATTTCAAATGGCTCTTTTAAAGTTCCTGGCAAAGGTGGTAGATCAACCCATTGGCCAGTGACGCTAGGTTTTCTTCCTAGGGAGGCAGCATCTGGCAACGGAGCAGGAATCAGTCTACGACGCTGGAGACCTAAAATACAAAAGACAAGCATTCCTCAGACTGCAGAACGTACTTCAGTGAATGAAGAAAGATCTAGGTTCTCAGGATAATTGAGCAGAAATGTTCTTTTCCTTTTAGTGAAATACTCTCAGGCTGCCAATTTGAGTTACTGCCTTGACAAAGTATGTTCCACCTGGTTCATGGATGGGAGTAACAGCAGTTCCTCTCCCAAAGCAGATGTCTCAGCATCAGTTCTTTGTTCTCTCCTTGCAAAAATACTTTGCCTGGATTAGCTTTTCTTTGGTGGACTACAGTGGTATTCATTACCTTGCACTGGCAATGAGATAGTGAGTAATTTCAAACCAATACTGATAATGGCAGACAAATCTGTAAATCTCCTGCTCTTCCAGTTAAAACCAGGCAAGGCTATGTAAGATCCCTCTCATCGCATTACCTCTTTGCAAAGAGCAAAGAGTTCCCTCCAGAACTAGTAACGATGCTTTACAGTGTGTATTGGGTTTGCATGGCCAGCTGTTGGTAGTGGGGGACTACAGGGGTGGCTTCTGTAAGAAGCTGCTGGAAGCTTTCCCCACGTCCAACAGAGCCAACACAGAGGGCTCCAGGACAGACCCACCGCTGGCCGAGGCCAAGCTCATCAGCGATGGGGGCAGTGCCACTGGGATAATGTATTTAAGAAGATGAAAAAGTTGCTGCGTAACAGCAGAGGGGGGAGTGAGAGTACGGAAGGCAGCAACTCTGCAGACCCCAAGGCCAGTGGGGAAGGAGGCAGGAGGAGCCCCAGGTGCCGGAGCAGAGGTTCCCCGCAGCCCCTGGTGCAGCCCACGGAGAGGCCGGC
>KL265507.1:70810-87675 GCA_000699545.1 Podiceps cristatus
CCCCGAGGGAGGGGGGAGCCGGGCCTGGAGCAGGTTTGCTGGCAGGAGCTGTGACCCCAGGGCGGGACCCACACCGGAGCAGTTCATGAAGAACTGCAGCCCATGGGAAGGGCTCATATTGGAGAGGGGACTGTCTCCCGTGGGAGGAAGCCCAGGCTGGAGCAGGGCAGAGTGTGAGGAGACCTTCCCTGCAGAGGAAGGAGCGGCAGAGACACGCGTGATGGACTGACCACAGCCCCATTCCCATCCAGCTGTGCCACTCGAGGGAAGGAGGAAGAGAATTTGGGAGTGAAGCCTGGGAAGAAGGGAGGGGTGGGGGGAAGGTGTTTTAAGATTTAGGTTTTATTTCTCACTAACCCACTCTGATTTGATTGGTAATAAATCAAAATAATTTCCCTCAAGTAAAGCCTGTTTTGCCCATGACAGTAATTGCTGAGTGATCTCTCCCTGTCCTTATTTCAACCCACAAGCCTTTCATTTTATTTTCTCTTTCCTGTCCAGCTGAGGAGGGGAGTGGCAGAGCGGCTTTGGTGGGCACCTGGCATCCAGCCAGGGTCAACCCACCACAAGGTGCTAAATACCAGCAGTTTTCAATGACTTTGTAGGATTAGGAGGCATTCAGAAGGCAACTGAGCACCAAGCTGCAACTTGAGCCACCTCTAATGTTGAGGTGGCTCCACTCATTTGCACCAGCACTCGGAAGCTCAGAACATGACAAAACTCACCAATTCCTCAACGGGAGGGCTCCCAGCTTTACAAACTAACAGCATGCTGCCACCTCCATGCATCTCCTAGGGATCAAGCTTCATGAAGCAGAGACTGACTTATGTCATTCAAAAATGCTGCTACTTCTGTATGCAAGTTGGCACTCCTGTGTCCAGCATTTTTTACGATTCTAAGTCTCTCTTCATTCTCTAAAAGGCTGACCTTTACACTGCATGTGTCAAGGATGAGTACATGCGTAGAGCTGGTCAGACAATGTTAGTAAGGCTGCAGGCCAGCCCCCGGGTCAATAGGGTGGCTGAAGGCCACCAGAAAAAAGCTGAAATGTTACATGGTAGCAGTAATTATAAGCAGCTTTTGGGTGATTGGTGACAATAAATTTCGTGCCTAATTTCCACCTCTTACTGAAAACCAACTCAGAGGTGAAGAGTCTTATTTCTTCTGGTCTTCTTACAAAAGGGAACAGATCAAACAGATGAGACCATATTGCTCAGAGGACAGTGCTGCCAAACTAACTTTTGGGCTGAGACTTCTACAGGAGAGTTAAGTGCAAGTTAAGGCTGTCAGGTAAGCCCTGTCACAAACAACATGAAATGCACACAAAATCCCAGCAGGTACCTCCTCCATAGAAAGCTGGAGTTACCTGCTTTACACATGCTTAAGAAAAAACATCCCTAACTCTTAATGTCATCCTTGATAATTTCTAAGTAACAAGAACAATCACAATGGGAATGTTTTGGAAAGGGGAAGACTTGATTCTACTTCTGTTCATCATTCTCACAACCCCAGTTCATTTAGTCTGAATCACTACTATAGTCCTGCCTGCTGAAATCAACTGCTGTAACTTTGATCCTGTAACCACTTTGGTGACAGCAGGATCCCTCTGAAGAGGACACCAAACAGAAGAAATCAAACACATACTAAGCAGACAAATTTCATATCCTTCCACAGTACCAGCCAGGGTCAACTTCATTTCTCCAAGGATGAAGTAAAAGGACAGGGCACAAGGTTTCCAGTGACATATATAAGAGTAGGATCTGTCCTTATTTCCAGAGACTACATGACTCAGACAGAAAAGGAAGGTAAAAGAAAGTATACCCCCCCCCCCATGATGAGCAGAACTGGCAAACTACTATCAATGGATGAGGAGAAGGCTGAGGTAGTCGACATTTTTGCCTCAGTCTTCACTGGCAATCTCTCTTCCCACACCTCTTGAGTGGATGGTCTGCAAGACAGGGACTGGGGAAGCAAAGATCCTCCTGTAAGAGATGATCAGGTTCGTGACCACCTGAGGAACCTGAACATACATAAGTCTATGGGACCTGATGAGATGCATCCCAGAGTCTTGAGAGAATTGGCTGATGTAGTTGCCAAGCCACTCTCCATGATATTTGAAAAGTCATGGCAGTCAGGTGAAGTCCCTGGGGACTGAAAAAAGGGAAACATTGCACACATTTTTTAAAAGGGTGGAAAAAAAGACCGTGGGAACTACTGACTATCAGTCTCACCCCTGTGCCTGGGAAGATCATGGAACAGATCCTCCTGGAATCTGTGCTAAGGCACATGGAGAACAGGGAGGTGATTGGAGGCAGCCAGCACGGCTTCACCGAGGGCAAGTCCTGCCTGACCAACCTAGTGGCCTTCTTCAAGTCTACATCAGTGGACAAAGGAAGAGCTACTGATGTCATCTATCTGGACTTCTGTAAGGCCTTTGACATGGTCCCCCACAACATCCTTCTCTCTAAATTAGAGACATATAGATTGGATGGGTGGGCTATTCAGTGGCTGAGGAAATTGGCTGGATGAGTGCATCCAGAGGGTAGTGGTGAATGGCTCAATGTCCAGATGGAGATCAGTGACGAGTGGTGTCCCTCAGGGGTCCGTATTGGGACCAGTACGCTTTAGTACCTTCATCAATGACATAGTGGGATCGAGCAAGTTTGCAGAAGACACCAAGCTGAGTGGTACGGTGGACACGCCTGAGGGACGGGATGCCATCCAGAGGGACCTGGACAAGCTCAGGAAATGGGCCCAGGTGAACCTCATGAGGTTCAACAAGGCCAAGTGCAAGGGTCAAAGCAACCCTTGGTATCAATACAGGCTGGGGGATGAAGGGATTGAGAACAACCCGGCCAAGAAAGACTTGGGGATACTGGTGGATGAAAATCTGGACATGGGCCAGCAATGTGCGCTCACAGACCACAAAGCCAGCTGTATCCTGGGCTACATCAAAAGAAGCATGAGCAGGATGTCAAAAGAGGGGATTCTGCCCCTCTCCTCTACTCTGGTGAGACCCCACCTGCAGTGCTGCCTCCTGCTTTGGGGCTTCAGCACAGGAGAGACATAGACCTGTTGGAGCCGGTCCAGAGGAGACCACAATGATGATCCGAGGGCTGGAGCCCCTCTGCTGTGAGGACAGGCTGAGAGTGTTGGGGTTGTTCAGCCTGGAGAAGAGAAAGCTCTGGGGAGACCTTATATAATTTTTTTATGATGAGGGTGGTGAAGCACTGGCACAGGTTGCCCATAGTTGATAGATGCCCCATCCCTGGAAACATTCCAGGCCAGGCTGGACGGGGCTCTGAGCAACCTGGTCTAGTTGCAGATGTCCCTGCTCATTGCAGGGGGGTTGGACTAGATGGTCTTTAACAGTCCCTTCCAACCCAAACTGTTCTATGATTCCATGACTCCAACATAGTTTGGAGCAATGTAATCTACTCCAACAATCTCTAACATTTTGCAAAAACTACAATATATTTTAGGCCAATAATGGGTCTACACCAAACATTTGTTGTAATAAATACTTCATGAACTTCCTAGGAAATCGCATTTCATGTATAAAACACATTATTGTCTCAAAGTCTGTAGCACTCCAAAAAAGTAATACATAGTTTACTGACATAGAGCAATTTCAACTGGAAAAAGAAATAGTTTGTCATTTTTAAAGACCTTATAAGCATTTCCTGGGGCAAAAACAAATACAAATCCATCAGTGGGTAATGCCTTCTCAATATGTGTGCAACTTATACAGCTGTTAATATTGATTTGTAGGAAAGGTTTAAGAGGTTGATATGCTATGGAAAGAAAATTGCAGCAAATATTGCACTAAGTTTCCAAACTGATTTATCACCTGATGAAGCAACTCAGTTGCTTTGACCACAAAGCACCACGAGATCTGCATCAGTCTAACTCAGTTGGTTTTACTGCCAGAATTGAGCATGATGGGTGTCTACAGGGATTACGGTAATTGCCACTTTCCAACCAAAAGCTCAGATTCAGCACACTGCTGATACTGTTCCTACTATATTTCCTACAGTTAGCGTGCTTAGGTTGCTGAATGTGGCTGCTGGTCATTAGCTAACATGACACCGATTGCCGCGGATTCCTTACAGTTCTACAGGACTTCAACCTAGATCAATAAAAATGAATACTCTAACAGCAGTCATATGAGCCTGATTTTGAAGGTGGCTACAATTAGCGGCACCTACATGAGCACCACCTGCGAAAGCAGTAAGAAAAGGTACTGGAGAGCAGGAAAAGGGCCCTGGCTCTCGTACGCCCACCTTTGTATGGCGTGATCGGACACGTCTGCCTTGGCATAGTACATGAGATGGAGCCGCCTCTTCTGAGCAACTCCCCCAGTTGGTTTCCTATTGTTTACAGTATACACGTGTACACTCTAAAATTTCTTTATAAAAACACTATTACAGTGCAATACATTAATTTTGCAATTAGACAGTAGTATTAACATAAGTCATTGCATCTTGTGTACACACCCTACTGCTCTGCCCCTAAGCCTTACCTTTAGGTAATCTAATGCACTGTCAGCAATCCTCATTAATTCACAAACACTCTTCTCCCCTCCAGGCCTACTCCCTAGTTTCCAAACTACAGTCCCAGCCCATCTCACTAAAATTCCCTCACAGACGCCTCCTCGCCTCATTGCCCTTCTCTCACTGGTCTTCTCTGACACTCACTTTATCCTTGCAAAAACTCAACAGGACCCATCCAGTACCCTCACTCTTCCCGACCCACCCATAACACCCTCCTACTTTGGGCCGCCCTGGTGCCGTGCTTGCTGCTGACCCCGCTGAGGGAGGAAGGAACGTCCCCCGTTTGCTGGCAGCCATCTGCTGCCTCCTCCCTCACAGGGAGGCTGCCAGCGCCCCGGGGCGACCGGCGCCTCTCCTGCCCTCTCCGCTGCAGCACCTGTGTCACACCTGCAGCTTTGAAGTGAAATAAATGACAAGTAGCTGCTGTCACCATGATATGTGTCCACACGCAAGTGCATGCAGGCAGTCCACCTCCCTGCTTTGAGTTTCCCCCAAACCTCCTCTCTGTGAGAGACGCCATGAAAATCCCCCATCCTCAGGGACGCAACGGAGTGCCAGCGGACACCTGGCAACCTTCCCCTTCATTTTTTACCTGTTGATCGTTTCTTGGGGGACTTGAGGCTCCTCATCCGGCCCGGCGACGACATCCCGCTTTCGCTCATGGAGTCGTGTGCCGAGGAGGCACTGCCAGTGGCCTCACTGTCCCGAATCATGCTTTCATAGCCGCTGCTGCCCCCGCTGTGGTAAAACAGAGCCGTCCTCCCCATGGCCGGCGGCAGCTCCCCGCTCAGGACGCTGCTGTTGTCACTGCCGTGCCCGCTGCTGTACCGCTGAGGCCGCCGGGGTGCTGTTATCTTGCTGTACGGAGACGGCAGCACCGGGATTTGCGACTTCTCGTCACTGAGGTTAATGCCACTGTCGTTGCCACTGTCAGAGTCAGTGGAGCCTCGAAAGTGTCCCACCTTGGCAGAGCTGCCTGACACCAGCTCGTTCACACGGCTGTTGGCCGCCCTCATGGCCTGTTTAGTCCCCATGATGGTCCCTCGGCCGGGTTTGCTGCTGATGGGCTGCACGGAGCGGGGGGCTGCCTTCCCGCCGGGGGCCGTGCCAGATCCCTTCCCTGTCGGCTGTGCCAGGGACTTCACAGAGGAACTGAGAGACTTCGACCCGCTGGCAGAGAGGCCCCGGTTTTTATTCCCGTTTGCTTGCACCTTCTGGTTCGCCGTGGGTTTTGCCTGGCTGTTTTTACTGGGCGCAGGGGCAGTGAAGGGCGGTAGCAAACCCACACTGGAGGCAACAGGGGGGACCCCCAGCCTGGGGATGGAGCGCCCTGCCCGGCTGCTGGCACTCCCATTCTCCCTCGTCACGCTTGCTTTGGATCCGACCGACGTCAGGCTGTCACACCTCTCCAGGGACATGTGGCTCCCGTAACGGTGCACGGCTTCGCTCTTCGAAGCCTTCGCCTTCAAGCTGGATGTCATCTTGGGCAAAGAGTGGTCACCCTTCAGGTTCATTTTACTGCTGGCACTCTCGCTGAAATAAGACCCAGCTTTCAACCGCAAATCTGCCTCATCTTCAGCCTTTGGCACGGCGGCTCTGGCAAAATCCAGGCCAGTGGCTTTTCCCCCACCATTACCCAGACCAACAGGTTTCTGCTCTAGGCTCGATTTGCGTACAGGAGGTGTTGGAGGTGTTGGCCCACCTGGCCTGGGCAACATGGTCGACTTCTGTGGTGCGCTTTTCTTTCCCAGTGACGATTTCAAGCTGCCAGTGGCCAAGGGAGCATCTGAATTCCCCCGAGTCACGGCTTCTGACAAAGTACTGTTAGCATGTGACACTGGCATCACTCCCAGCGTGGTGGCTCCTCTCTTCAGCTGTGGCATCTTCATCACAACTTCTGACTTCTTTGCAGCTCCGCTGGAGGATTTGCAGGCCATTTCACAACCATCCACAACCCTCTGTGAACAGGCAAGCATAGTCTGCGACTTTGTTGGCCTGGATGCTGTGCCAAAATACTGGGCAGCTTTTCCTGGCTGCTTCTCAGTACCAAATACATGAGATTTTGGAGACAGCAGTGAGTCTGCAGGTTTTGTTTCCAA
The DNA here is from genome assembly GCA_000699545.1 of Podiceps cristatus. Lineage (NCBI taxonomy): Eukaryota > Metazoa > Chordata > Aves > Podicipediformes > Podicipedidae > Podiceps > Podiceps cristatus. The sequence continues at coordinate 77,463 of KL265507.1, forward strand.
CTGATAATCGGTGCGCAACAGCCAGGGATCTTCAAATATACCATGTGGATTCTGTAGCTCTTTATAGCTGAGGACAGTATTATCGTAGATTGGAGACGAGGTAGTTTTTGTTTTCCTAGGAAGACTAGAATGTATTGTTTCTATCACAGGTGTATCGCGAGAATTACTAAATTTTATTTTTACAGGCTGATCAGTGACACAAAAAGCACTTTTTATCTGAGATGCTTTGGTAGTTTCAGAGGTTTGAGGGCTTTTGCTGATGCCTGAAGACAGCTTGCTGGAACTCAAGCTCTCACTGTCCAGTTCAGAGAAGCAAAATCCACTGTCATTCAGAGAGCTTTTCAGGGGGACAGATAAATGGGATGATTCCAAGTTGAAGGGTTCCTCGGACTTATTACAACTGTAAGATGACTGTGCGACAAAACTGTCACTAGACTGGGCTCCATCACTTTCGATTGTACAGATGCTGACTTCACTAAGCCACGAACTGATGGAGGAACGTCTGCTGCTGGTAAAGGGATCCTTGGCAAAGGGCACAACAATATCAATATTTACACCAGTAGAAGTCTCCTGTGAGGTATAAGCATCAAACTCATCATTTATGCTGCTGATAATACTGACTGGCCTCGAACCCGACGCAAGAGCCTGAAGGGAGCAGTCGCTGTTAAAGCTAATGATACTGGAAGGTCTTCCATTATCCATAATCCCGCTAATGGATAGTTCTTCCACCACAGTGAAAACAAGCTCATCCTCTCCATTCAGCTCAACAGGCTGCTGCAAAGTCACCGTGGTGGTTAGTATATCCCGATCAAAACATTTTCCCCTGAAGGCTGACCTGAAGCTGTGTACCTCTATCGCACCTGACTGATTCTGGGCACTGCTACCAACCAGGAACGTGCTTCCTACAGGGTTTTGCTCAGGTTTGTTTCCCATCTGCTTGCTCATTCCCACAGGAGGAGTCCGAACTGCATTGCTATTGTCCAGCTCCAAATTCTCAGCTTTGGAGCTCGGCACCTGCTCTTTCTGCTGCGGAGGTGGAGGTGCTGGGCTTGGCAAGGGTCTTTTCACATAAAAGGACTTTTCCTTAATGACACATTCAGCTGTGGCCTTATTCTGCTCCAGATTCCTTGAAGGGCTACACCTGGAGGACTGCAGGGAATCGGTGATTGTCTCTCTCTCTCCCTCCAGTATCGAGTCCATTATTTTGTTGTCAGCTCTGCCCGGCGGCTTGGAAAGCTCTGTTTTCAAGTGAGGTGTGCTCTTTTCATGACAATTGCCATTGCCACCCCTTGGTGTAACAGCCTGGAAAGGAAGGTTATGTCCTTTTTTGGGAGATGCAGTTTCTTGTGGAACTGGTTTCTTAAATCCCCCAGAAGGAGAAGATATTTTTTCCTTTATCAGCTTAGACTGTGCATTTTCTGTACCTCCAGGGACTGGACTACAATTGGACACAACAGAGATTTCTCCACAAGCAAATTTGATGGGTTCCTCACTTCCATCAATGCACTCTAACCTTTCTTGCAGTTCAGCAAAAGTGTTGCATTTAAAGTGGTCCTTGTCAGAACTCCTACCAATAGCAGAATTGTCTTTACTTCTTTTCTTGTTAAGGGATGGGATTATGGGAACAAACTCTGGAGGACCTTCATTATCTGTCAATTCCCTATCAGACAAAGCTGCACCATTGGGACCAACATAGATGACAGTATCACAAGACTGTTCACTGCTGGAGGAGTAATCAGGATCACTAGATATACTCAGGACAGGAAGGTCAGGGTCAAGGGCAACAGTTCGTGGGTGGAATGGTCGCAAGTGGGGCGGTCTTCGGACATGTCCTTCTTCACATGAACTCTCTCCTCCAGATGAGCTGGATGCATACTGCAAATGATCAATAAGGGAAAGGTTGTTCATATCTTTGATATATAAGTGTGTGTGTGTGTATATATATATATGTACACCTAATTGATTAAAAGATACTATATACTCTGTGCTTTGCACATACTATCACAACTACATCTAGTGGAAAAATGTTAGTGTAAATTAAGATAACAAGGTCACGCTACATAGATTTTCCTGTATTAACAGTGATATAGCAATCAAACCTTTACAGATAAAAATTTTATTTCCATTAAATATTATGCATTGTCTTTCTCCTCTCCAGTTTTCTGTTCCTTCCTTATTGGTTTTTAATTAATACAAATAGGAGCTTTTGAGATAGTTCCACATAGAAGCAAAGAAAGAATATGTCTTTGGATCAAAAAGAAAGAAAATTCAGGATTAAGAATTGGGGGTGGGGTGATGGCTCAGTGCCAAGTTATTTGTCAGTTCCTCTCCTGAGCTTTTATGCATTTTGTATTACTTCTTACCAGCAAGAAATCCCATGTTCCCCCACCGAGAGGTTAGGAAAACTCATTTTCAAATGAATTAATTGCTGCTTGTGTGCGAACCAACCTTGGATTTCTTCTTTCTCATTCGGTGGATTCGCGATGCAAGCTGAATAGTGGTGAGAGTTTCTGCATAATTGGCCGGGGAGTCAGAAATATGCGCAATCATAGTAGTTCTGCAGTTGATGTTCCCAAGTGATTCCCTCAACAACATTGTCAACTTGTTGTCCCTGTGTAACAAATGAGAACACTGGGATGGTTTAAAAGAATCACTTTTTTTTTTTTTTTTTTTTTTCCCCCAGATTTTTACACCACAAGCTGTGCTTTCACTCTGATGTATGGTACATGTAGATAAGAAATATGCTTTGATTATTTGATCACACTTAAAATGTGTCTAAATGTACACATGCAAAGATACCAACATTTTTATCATTTATCTGCCTGTGTATTTGCAGTATGATAAGTCATTGTGTTTGTTACTTAACCAAACTAGTTATCAATTGTTTTACAATTGTCTATCTCAAGTCTAGCTCGTATTACCCAAGAAGCTCATGAGTGCTGTATTTTTACCTGGGCAGACTTAGTACCTGGATAGCTAAGCTCTGTGAGCTCTATACAAATAATTTTGATAAGAAGAAAAAAAAAAAAGAAAACCAGACAACATAAATGGTGAGAAAACTCTAAACACATGTAACAAGATCAGATTATCAGAAATTAACTAGCCTGAGGAAATTACCAGTGCCACCCCAACTAATCTAGTTTCCATTCTGCCTGCTATGCTCTGCTCTGACATAGCAAGCGGGAAGTGGAATATCTCTCTGAAGGCTTTCCTGGTGATGCGAGTGCTCAGCCATGGACAGCAAAGCTGACAAGACAGGTGACATTTTGTCCTCCACAGGTCCCCAAGACATCTCTCCCCAGGGTTCATTGAAGGATGCTTCCTATAGCCCCCTGAGCTGGCCCAACATGTGGGAAGCACCGTCATATCTCTGCTTGCCAAACCATGGCAGGTGACAAAGTTGAGGATCTGCCCTTCCCTATTCTAGCCCGTCCATCCTCTACTTCACCCACAAACCTAGCAACTAGCCTGAGGAAATTATCTTTCTGCCTAATAGAGAAAGAAAGAACACCTGTTTGAGATGCAGCACTAGATAAATATGTGAAATGACATGATTGATAATGAAGGCACAAAGTTTTAATGCATAAAGACAAGCAGCAATTAAATTTAAGGACTGAAGGCCAAGTTCTAGTAAGGGTGTTTACAATGTGGCTGCTGTCTTTAGCCTGGGCTCCCCACAGGTGTGTTTGACATAATATTATTGTCAAGCGCATTCCACAACGGAACACACCTAAATGTTTGCTTCTGCTGAACAAATGGGCCAACATGGTGGTCATATTTTTTTTTAATTGAAAAAATGTATCATTCAAATAAGCATACAGAAATAACTACCACTGATGACCATACTTGATAAACCCTGTAGTATTTTCTAAAATTTCAATACAATTTTTAAATTTGGGTAAAGGAGGGAAATTTTGATGAAATTGTTCACTACTTATGTTCAGCTGGTTGAGATCAGTCTGAATTCCAAACCCAGGAAACAGAGATGGGATAAAAGGAAAGAAAACACTTTAGCCATTTTCCCCTGCTTTTTTCAACAACCAAACCCTCCCCTGCTTTTCACCCAACTTAAGTATATACCAATATACATATAATTTTTGGCCATGTAATTAAAAATTCTATGTTCTTATGTGACATTTAAAAAGTTGTGTGTATGTATATATACATATAGATAGGTAGATAGATAGATGTATCTGTAATATATAAGTGACCTTAAAAGAACACAGACCCCTCTCTGGCAGAACTTCCTTTAACTTCACCTTAGGTAAAAAGTAAATTGTTGATGCAATTCACTGCTAAGGTAACACCAGCCACAAATTTAAGATAATGCAGACAATAATTCACTTACTTATATGGCACATGCTTAGCACCATTAATTAAGGCCAAAATTACATTGCCCAGGGCAGAGAGAGACAGACACAGAGAGCCTCCTCCATCTCGGCTCTTGCTCAGCACTTTTTCACAGCTCCCTAGATCAATGAGATGCAAACGGCTGCGTCCTCCAGACACTAAAACAAAGAGGAGAAAAACAGTTATACATCACATTCTTGCATGGACTCAAGCCAAACCTGGTACTCAAAATGTATTCAAACAAGGAAAGTAATGAATACAGCATGGGATGAAGACCAAATTAAATACTAATAGTAAGGAAACCAGATATTAGCCACAGCTAGCAATTAAAGGTAGCTCAAGACTGGCTTCAGGGTTCACTTCTTTTTTTTTTTCTTTCTAAGTTTACTGTAAATTATTGTTTAAACTAACCCCAAAGCACGTCATTTAAAAATAAACAATATGGTAAGAAGATTCATACTTCCTCCTTTGCCACTCTTCTCCATGCGATACTGGTATATGTGAAGAGTAAAGAGCATATGTGAATTCCTCCTATCTTCTTCCTCGCATTCAGGTTTGCTGGTACTTCTGGCAGCAATTGCAGCATCAAGGAAAAAGGCAGCTTTCTCTGCTGTCGGGGCCCTTAGCTCACTTTGGTTTTGAAGCTTGAATATAAACAAGAAAATGATTTGGTAACATGAGGGCATATTTTAAATTATTTTATTTTTGCTGAACTGGCTAAATCTCTCGGGCACTAAAAGAAACAAATATGTACACCATGGGAGAAGGGCTTATAAATTAAAAGGAATAGCTTTTTTTACTGTCTTAAAGTTGTCATAATTGTTGTTAGATAAAAGGAAATAAAAAGCATAAGAAAGTCAGGCTCAGAAAAATCTATGTTTTGATATCCATTATACCTGGGTTCCACATATTGGATCTTCTCTCAGATAAACCCCGGGAGACTGGCCATCCTGAAGGCTGCCAGTGGCTACTTCAGCTAACAAATCCTTAAGGTTTTCATCTTTGCCGCTGATCTCCACAGCAGACACTCTAATAGAGAAACGAGTCCCAGTTTTTTCTTTACGTTCATTGATTAATTTGAAGAGCCAGGAGATTGCACAGGGGATGATACCAAGGCTTTGCGTGGAGTTATCTTTCCCAATCATGGTAAAAGATTTTCCTAGAATGAAAAGAGAAACATGAACTTAATTCACCTTTCTTGTACAAGACAGCATCTCTTCATATTACCACTGCACTTTATGTGCAATGCCCTGTGCTGCACAGATAATGGGAAAGACCAGATGCAAAAATGCAAAGTATTTGATTATTAATCCATTACTATTTATTCAATTAGTTTTGCCATTTTTGTAACTCAGACACACAGCAAATTAATGTTAAAAACATCTCTGATCTTTTGATTTTCATCATAATGCACCTATATAAACTTGCTCTTGAATAAACTAATCTGATGTTACGTTTTACCTTTTCAAATTAAAATTTACAATCCCAGTGTAGAAATAAACCATGATAAGTTTGCAAAGCTAATTAAAAAGAAATTCTAATCTATTCATATACTCCAGGTTTATTGTTCCAGGAGCTGACAGCATGTAATTACCAGACTGACATAGTAATTAACTGTAACGAATTTGGGAGCTCACCAAGCTTGACATGACCAAAGCAAAATATGCAACCATCTGCACCATTCACAACAGACTGGATTACTTCTGCTACTGTTCCAGAGCATACCTCAGCCTGAAAGAAAGATTGGAGACAAATAAGTAAAAGAGCATATACTGCTATGGGTTTTACTATTCTTCTGTAACGAAATGAATGACTCAATATTTTTGAGGTGCAATATTCTCCCCATTTTTATGGCATCAACTCTATTATTTTAGTAACTATGCTATCTTAAAAAAAATAAAATATGCTACTACAGCCTAAAATAGTTTTCAATTCTATTAAACCAGTTCTCTTGGAATATTGATTCTATGACTAATGTAGCAAACTGAATGCTATCCAACCAGGCTTCCTGCTGGTATAATAGCTTAGGCAAGGCTATTCAGCAATAGCAGCAACTCCACTGAAATTAAGGTACTCAAGAGTGCTCACAGGAATTAAAAAGACATTCATACTGGAGAAAATGCATTAAGATCCCTGAGTAAGATTTCACAGTATCACATTTTCCTCTTCCAGGGGAAACATCATCAGCAATAAAGAGACCTTGCTAAAATATTTGAGTGTACTAAAACCAGTTTATCCAAGTCAGTGAAGGTTTCAAATATACAATATGATGATCTATTAAGTACAGCAACTGAGGGCAGGGGAGAGGGTTGGTGTAAATATGTAACTACAGTGAAATGATAAGGCTCTGTTTGCAGGTGCGGAGCAGCAAGCTTGCCTCGAGCAACGACGCCTGCACAGAAGTGGTTGTGCTGGCCAACGTCACCCGGAAACACCACAAACAAGCCACCCAACAGGTCCACGACAAGCACCTGAAAGAGCCTACCCCAAAGCAGGGGTCAACAGCCCGAAGGACTGGTGCCAAAACCAGCAGAGAAGCAGGCTGTGACCAGCCGCCTTGCAGCAGGGCTGGCAACAGAAGTTTCACTATCTGTAAGAAAAAGCCACTTTCAGTTTGGACTCATGTTGAGATCACTGTTGCATATTTCTGCACAAAGATGCTGTCTGAGCTTATGAAGAAGCTCAAAGCCAGCTTCCTAACATGGTTACCATTGCTTTAGGCACTGATGTGTGTGGAAGGTTATTCTCCGTCTTTGGTACTTGGCTAGAACGTGGACCTAATAGATATTTTCATATCTCTAGTGTGGGACTCAAAAAAACTAAACAAAATCCTAGCAGATCTGAGGGTGGGACTCTGAACTAGATCTTATCATGTTTTCTCAACATTAATATACCATGTTCACCTTGGATGTTTTGTGATGTATTTTTCTTTCAAGAAATCCTGATTTTTTTTTTTTTCCAGCAGTTCAAACTTGGAGTAGTTCTTCATACTCTGCTGAATTTGTTCTTTTTAAAGCTGTTCTAGGATTTTTTCCTGAACTGAAGATTTTGCCCAGATGGAAATTTCAGGTGTCCATGAGTGCAATCTCACTGAGTAGCCCACAATCCTTTCAAATACCACCCATCTGCGTATCAGATCTCAGGTTTGGGCTACTACTGTACAAAAAAACCCTTTTGCAGGCAAAAATAAAGGCATGCACCATTATCAGGACCATCCAGGTAAGATAATCAGTCAAAAACATAGGTTAAACAAACTGGAAAAGGCAAGGAAAATAAAAAAGTTCCCCAACTGTTTCAGTATAGCAATCCCATGGTGTTAGCTGTATCTCTTCTCCTAACAGCAGCATTTAGTTTAACGTTAAGCACATGTTCATTTAACATTGAAAGCAGTGGGGAAGGACGTTATTTCAGTGACATCTTATGGGTTAAAACCTAACCGGATAGAAAAGCGAATTTCAAATTGGCTGTGTGTCTTATCTCTAACAAGAGAAAATACATGAAGATAATTTAGTTGGCAAATCCATCTCCCCAGCTATTACTCCTTAATTCTACACCTTGACTGAGCTGAAAATGTAAGAATTTACCCACTTGTCTATTAATTAACATGCTTTTTCCAGGCATTAAAGTAAAATTCCCCAGAAACGGAAAAAACTCTTAAGGCAATCAAATGCAGTGGCCATGAGAAGAGTCAGGAGGTTTACATGAGTGACTCTAGTACCTGTGAAGCATCCTGGGGGAAAACTGCATCAAAGGCAAACATCTTTGGGACAGCAACAACGCCTCTCCTGTGACCTGCATTGGAAGGCCCGCTTGCCTCTGGATCATAAAATGTGATTTGCTTTTTTCGCGGGTCTACCTTTAGGAAGGACATGGATTCAGATGTTTCGTGTGCTCCTTGAGACGGACAAATCCTTACCATTACTTTCACCTGCAAGAATTCAGAAAAAAAGCAATAACTTGAGTTCCCAGGTATAGATAAATGCATGCAAAGCATTCCTCCCAAACCCACCCCCCCTCCCATGACACGTTCATTTGTAATATTTAGGTGTGTCAGAGCAACCGTGGGACAAAACCAGAGACAGATTTTCCAGCCTGGTTTCCACCCTGGGGTCTTAAGCTGCACTTTGTCCCTTCAGTTGACTCTGTTCCAATTTTACCATTTTAATTTATAAATGTCTGATCTGCAGGTATAATGCACTGTAGATGTAATGCCATGCCTAAAGAAAAGGAAACTCTAGTCTCCTACCTTTCAACTACTTAAAGCGACTGAAAGTACAAACAGATCCACTCTGAAAATCAGTCTGAGCAACACAAGTGTCAAAGAGCTGGTGCATTCAAACTGAACTACATCGAGAAACTTTCAATTCCTGGTTCACATTCTTCTAATGAAAAGGTGTTTCTCTTACAGCCTGCCCAGGCAGACACCTTTATGCTGTCATTGCGAGGCTCTTCAATCGTTACTTGCAGATTTAATGGAAGTATCAAAAAAGTGAAGAAAATAAAGCTTTAATAGGTCAAAAAGCTTGAAAAGAAATGACTCACAAAGTACATTTCTATTGCAGCATTACAAATGCCACTTTCTTACACAGGGCATTTTAAGTCAACATTTTAAGTGAGCTCAGACATGTTGAGTGTGATTTCCAAAGCAGCTTATGGGAACCAAGGGACTGGGTCTCAGCGAAGGTCAGCAAAGGCTCCACACCGGCTTCTTTTAAGCTTCCTGGAAATCATACCCTTACTTTGAAAAACTGTGAAATACCACCTCACACCCACTTACAACCCTTTATCCTTATGAAAATGCTCCCAGGTCAGAACCAGTGTGTTTTATACACCTTGCACCTAAGTAAATGACTATTACAGGTGCAGTGAATCACTTTGCCAATCTTCAATTCCGCACTGCCCAGCAGATCAAACTTAAGAGAAAGACAATACTCAGCCAGAGTGTCTTTCCATGGCCAGTATGAAATGTATCAAGAGCAATCTGACCAACAGAATTACCTCCATATCCAGCCACCAGACAACTTTCACAGCACCAGTGTTAACCATCTAGTTTCACTGGGTGAAGAGCCTCCATGGCTCTAGTGCACCACAGCCAGCACAGCTGGAACAATTTACACCCATACTCTCCAGAGCACCCATCGGGAGCTTCATCTTCTGCAATGCAACTACTGACCCACAAAACACCCACTCCTTTTACAGCACTTACACCTGATTTGGCAGAGCAGTGACAGAAAGCAACTCCTCTACTGCAAATCACCAGGTGAACCCTCCAAACATAGAGCACGCAGTCGCTCGCTGATGAGTCCTAGGCCACCTGAGCTGGATGTGGGAAAGCATGCATCTCTGATAAAGAATGATTCTTCTTCTCAGTAACTTTTTGTTGCTGAATTTAACCTTAAATCTACCAGAACGATTTGACTCTGACTTACTATGTTCCAAGAACATTATTTCATCAAACCAGTGTGATACATGCTTTGCATCTTTACCAAATTGTATCTTTCCCAAAAAAAAAAAAAAAAAAAAAAAAGTGCTTTGCAGTCAGCACTTCCTCATCATTCCTGTATGCAGAGAGATAATGACAAAGGAAGAACCAAAGCTGAAAAACTACTTCAGCAAAGCACAACATGGGAAATGCAGGCAACAACCAACCAGAGCAGGCTGAGCCACCCTCTAGGACTGCCCTTCATACGACAAGATAAGATGATGGCCACCTGCATCCAGTGGGTGCAAGCGAAATGTTGTGTCCAAGACAGTATGATCCACAGCAGACAGGTGGGTGCAGCAGTAAGCACCATGCTGAACTGTGTCGTGGTTTAACTCCAAATGGTAACTAGACCACGCAGCCGCTCACTCACCCCTCCCC
>KL265508.1:0-16505 GCA_000699545.1 Podiceps cristatus
ATCGACGCCTGCCGCTGGCTCAGGCAGGCCTGGCCTCTGTGGGGCCACAGATTCCCTCTGTAAGAAGCGGCATTTTCTAAGGCAGTGAAGCCCTGGCAAGCAGAGCGTCAGCCGACTACTTGCTCATGCGCCTGCCTGTTCATTGCCGGGGTGCTGAAATCTGGGGCTCCCACCCCAGTATTTGTGCACAGTGCGGCCCCTGCCAAATGCTGAAGAGCTGGAAAATTGCAGGGCTCTGTTGGGCTGCGGGGGAGTTTCTGCTGTCCACAACTAGGGGAACTTGATCGCGTGGCCTGTCTGCGCAATGGGGAGAACAGCTGGGTGACCAGAGGCAGTGACAAGGCACTGGCTGTTACAGTACAACTAGGATTTTGAAGATAAATGTAGTTAAGGCTGAATTTTGGTTAAACAACTTCAGTAAGGCTGGACTGTATGTTGTAATTGACTTTTTACTGGGACTAGGTGCTGTACTTAACTTTTTTAATATGTTATCGTACCTTTACAGTACCTTACCATCTTTTCTTCATGAATGGTTTTATTCTTCAGGGCACTGGAGTGTCATTAGATAAATTTACAGTACAACTCTGAGCGTTTGATGTAGAAAGTGCAGGCCTGTCCCCATGGGGTGTAGGGTGTGTTAGATTTCAGCTAACCATCTAGAGGGGGAATCATTTCCAGTGGGCAGTTCGTACAGCCATTGCTGGGATTGGATGAGTCTCAACCCATCTCTTGCTATTTACTACAGGAAAGCCTAACAAAGTAGACACCTAGTTTTTAAATGTCAACGTTTACACAGATCAGTGCTTTCACTGGCCATGCTCGCCACCTAGTTACTAACATCTGTTACTGAAAAAAATGCATCTTTACATGCTACAGGCCTGCCATAGAATGAATACAGCAGATCATGCATACACATTGCTGTTTTAACAAAGAGGAATACTGAAGTAAACTCTTATAGGTAGTTATGAACAGCTGTATAGGATACATCATTAGTAGCCAGTCACAAGCAGTGTTCCCCAGGGCTCAGTTTTGGGGCCGGCCTTGTTTAATATCAATGATCTGGATGAGGGGATTGAGTGCACCCCCAGTTGGTGGTGAGTGCAACCCGAGTTGGGTGGGAGTGTCAATCTGCTTGAGGGTAGGAAGGTGCTAGAGGGTTTGGGACAGTCTGGATCGATGGGCTGAGGCCAATTGTATGAGGTTCAACAGGGAGTGTTGGTCGACAGCCAGCTGAACATGAGCCGGCAGTGTGCCCAGGTGGCCAAGAAGGCCAATGACATCCTAGCTTGTATCAGAAATAGTGTGGCCAGTAGGAGCAGGGAAGTGATTGCCCCCCTGTACTCGGCACTGGTGAGGCCGCACCTCGAGTGCTGGGTTCAGGTTTGGGCCGCTCAGTACAGGAAAGACACTGAGGTGCTGGAGCGTGTCCAGAGACGGGCAACAAAGCTGGTGAAAGGTTTTGAGAACAAGTCATCCGAGGAGCGGCTGAGGGAGCTGGGGTTGTTTTGTGGTTTGTCGTTAGCTGACTACTATGTGGGATCTCTTTCTTGATCAGTAGTAAAAGTAGAATGATATATCTGCCAGGAAAACAAATAAATCCATATGACTTTTGGTAAAATGCAGATGTATAACAAATTTGGTGGAGTACCAGGAAAAAAAGGGTATTGCAAAGGCAGTAGATTGTCACGTGCCTCTACGAAGACTCAGTTTCTAAATAAAAGTTTCTGAATACATCATGGGGTCTGGTGTGGCAGATGGTAAACTGGCTTCTATCTAATGGGACTTACAGAAATCCTTGAATAGCTTTTGAGCTCCTTACAGAAGGCAAACCAAAGAGAAGTACTTTAAAATGTTGTATTCCCCATAAAATGTGAGCTAAAGAAGAGAAAAAGAAGGATTATAAATAAAATTTGTCAGTCATACTAAATATAGTATGCCAAGGAAGACACATCAAAAAGCATGACTGTTTTTTTCCTAGAAGGACTCTTCACTTTGTTCCTCTCCTTCTTTATCCTTGCTGAATGTCAGCAGCAGCAAGCTTCTTCAGCGACAGCACAGAAGACTATTAAAACTTTGCAAGACAAATTAGGTTCTAATTTTTGCTACATCTCCTCCCCTTAAAGGATTTGGGAAGATGCAGGGATAAGTCAAAACCATGCTTGAAACACTGTGTAGTTAATTGAAAAGGAACTAAATAAGTACTTTAAAATCTGACACTGTTTAAACAGATGGGCTTCTTTCTAATCCATCTAATTAGTGCATGGATCATAGGAAAGACCTGGTGACTATACACAGAAAATTCGGGATAAGATTGAAATCGAGACTCCTTATCTGAGTACATTGAAATTAAGTTGATTACAATTAGGAGATAATACACACCCATTTTTAGGCAACAAAAATATTCTTCCATTAATTTTCTGTATTGGTTTCTCTCTTAAATCTAGAGAAACTACAGTGATTGAAGGTACCAGTCATGATAACTGTTAAGATAGTTGATAATGGAAAACTTGATACTGCAGGCTAAAAGAATTTTGAAAAAAATTAAAGGGAAAATCCTAAATGCTAGAGGAACTAGAAGTAATCAGCTGAAGTTTCAGCTTTCAACCATAGCTGTTATATATCACTCTGTTGACCTCATTTTACTGTCAAAGAGAACTCAGTAGTTGGCACTCCAAATGTCGTTGTTCCCTGTTGACTATAAAAATTGCAGTCCTTTGGCATTTTATTTTGATGGTGATAAAACCTTTCAGTCTACTCCACATATCAGGGGAATCAGGCTCGTCTTACAAACGTGTCTAGGTTATTTTAATCATTTATCTTTGCCCTACATTCAGCTCTTGAGTCTCTGGATAATGGCATCAAAGTGAGTGTGACCAGGTATTGAGTACATAGTTGGATGTGAGACAGGAGACGCTGACGTACGAGACCCTGAGATAATCATATAGACTGGCAATTTATCCTCTCAGCCAGAGGGAGAAGTTGGACATCTTACAGAAAACCTGGGAAGTGAATATTTATGATGTGCTTCAGAAGACCCTGCCCTTACATATTGAAAAAAAAAGCAGTTTGGCTGAAAACTACCTGTTGTGTAACCAGCTCATGTTAGTGTACCATTTCCAGAACATCAGTTTTTGTTGGATTTGTAGGAATGTTGTCATTCTCTCTGCTTTTATGTACTTCCTCCTACTCTGGCAACAACACGGCAAAATGAAGAGTGTACTTTGCATAAATCTCCACAGCATTTCACTGAAAATCTACAAACATTCACCTGAGGTAGGCAGAAAGCACACACAAGAAAGTAATAATCTCAGTAGGGTTGTCTGAAATCAGGCAGCTTTGTGAGAAGTAAAAAAATCCCTATTAATCTGCTGCTTGGGAGATTTTGGAAATGCCTCTATTATAATAGAAATTAATGTACTTTAGGATGAACAGCGAAACAAAATCAGTTGTATTTGTACTTTAAGCTGTCATTTAGTGTAATATTTTTTTTTTTAAATAATAAATCCAGCTGTACATGGCAGAACACCCAAAGTAAAGAGTTGAAAGATGGCTGAGTATCAAAAAATATGTATGCGTTCACAGAGAAGGAGACCCTGAAAAGGCACTGAAATAAAACAGGATATTACATATTTTGCCACTTAAGACATTTGTCACACTTAATTTCCAATTCATGAATACAGGTGAATAAATACTTTGACTTATTATGAATTATTCATAATAAATGGTAAATGCATACTTGAACTTAAATACATATTGCAGTTTCTGAAGTGAAGAAATGCAATTTAAAAATGCACGCAAAATTTTATAAATAGAGGTGTGTTTCATGTATAACTGAAATGTTTGTACTCTGTAGGACTTGATGTTTTTTGGAGGTGAAGGTATATAGTCAATGCTACAGTGATTTGCAGAAGATGGAAGAATTGTCTTACGGTTCACTGCTCTTCTGGAGCCGTGGGTTCTGTCACTGACTGCTGCATAGCTGCCCTGTGATGATGGACACCCACCTGAACCAAGCCATTGGAAAAATTAAAAAATAACAGTCTGTGCACATGCCTAGTTTAACTACAGGTCTTTTACATGAGGGCATATTACATAAACCTAATTTTTAAGACTAATTAATTTTGTTCTTGAGTGAAAATCCAGCTGTTCAGGACCAATCTGAACCACTGTGTATTTCAAGATGGGCCCTATATATAAAAGTCGTGAGTTTAGTTTGCTGTGTTACTGAGCTTTGACCTTCGGGACAAAACTGGTTCCGCAACTTGACTGGCAAAAAGTAAGAACTTTGTAGCTTCTACTTTGGGCCCTTAAGGTATACACTGAACTTTTTTTTTTTTTCAGTTAGTTTCCTGCTTTCTGCCTACTTTTCGCTACATCTCTTAAAAAGAATAAATACATTTTTCCTGGGGTAAGTGTCTGTGGCAATGGTCAATGCACATCTGATTGAAGAGAAGGTTCTTTTCCATATTTTGAACATAAATCTATCACAGACGATTGTTAAATAAGTGGAAAAATCAGTGGCTGCACCTTAAAAGGCACACACCAACCTGGTGGGAATGTTCAGCCTTCATTTTTCTGTTCTGCAGCCCCTTCCCCCTCACAGCAGTGTCCGAAGATTAATACCTCCTTAGGAAGTGCTTGGCTACGCTGTAATGATGAGTCCTTGAGAAAAAGGGAATAAACTGATACTTTTCTCTTTAGGGCAGTGCTCAGTGAGGGAAGGATAAACAAGCCCTGCTACACCCAGTGACTGGTGGGGATTTGGCAAAACACACTGGTGTTCACCGGTGATCACGGTGTGTTTTATGTATTGAAGGTGGAAAACCAGTAACAGGCAGTTCAACTAACGCCTGTGTGACTGTCAGTAACATAAGGAGAGCTGATTTCTTTCTTCATGCTGCCATGCCCTCCCCCTTTCCTTACGTCTGGTGCAGAGGTCATTTACCTACCCCACACACTTGTCTCTGAAGACGTGAAAAAAAAAAGTCTGTTGAGGAAAATCAGCTGAGAAATGAGCATTTATTATGCATTATGTGTTATGCTGTTTTCTTTAAAATATCCCCAGACCTTAATAATTTCTGAAGTACATATTAAACCAACATGTACATGATTTGCCAGTGTTTCTTGAAGTATTTGGTTAATCATCTTCACACACAAGACATCAAAACCCAAAGTATGCTCTCCTTTCTGAATGATTAAGCCAGGCTTCCCATAACATTTCACTAGCAAGTAGGGCCGTGACAGTCTGCTAACAAGAAAGTGAGGGGGAAATACATCTACAGCCTCTGAAGCCATATAATCTGCTGTGAAAAAACAGACAAAAAATGGGAAAAGGAAAGAGCAACGATCCTACACATGTGAAAAGGAAAGAAAATGCCAAGATGCAACTCAAAAGAAATATAGGTTATTTTGATGGGGTAAGTTTTATTATAGGATCAATTGTCGGGGCAGGGATCTTTGTGTCTCCCACGGGGGTCTTAAAGCATTCCCTGCTCAACGTCGGCATTGCACTAACGATCTGGACTGCATCTGGACTGGTTTCTCTGATGGGTTCCCTCTGCTATGCGGAGCTGGGAACTGCTCTGCCCTTCTCTGGAGGAGAATACAGCCATATTAAAAGAGGCCTTGGATCCCTACCCGCCTTTGTCTTTATCTGGACGTCAACATTTACCAAGCCAGCATCAAATGCTGCTCGAGCCTTGCTGTTTGCTGAATACGCCACCCAGCCCTTCTACGGCATTTGCCCTGCACCAGAAGCACTGAAGAAGTGCTTGGCCTTGGCTGTTCTCTGGTCCCTGGGGATTTTGAATGGCCGCAGTGTCAAAATGGCTGCCTGGGTGCAGACAGTTTTCACTCTGCTGAAGATGATGGCCTTGTCTGTAATCGCCATCGGTGGCATAGTTCTTCTCGTTGGTGGGAGAAAGGAGAGTCTGGCCAGGTTTGAGGACGCGTTCAGCTCAGAGATCCCCAACGCGTCACAGGTTGCCGAAGCCTTCTTCCAAGGACTGTATGCGTACGGTGGTTGGTGGTCCCTCAATTATATGGCAGGTATCTCACTCCTCTTCTTTAGATTCTATTCTGCAGTTGCTGTTCTTACGTTCCTCAACTCATCTTAGTAGAACTTCTCTCTCCTTCAAGACCATGGTATCTCTCATGTTTTACGTGAGTCCTGCGTTTGTCAGGGCTGCTAGAAGAGGGCTTGCTCCTCTCTTGGGAAGTTTCTTGCTTCTTGTGCAGTCTCCAGAATCAGACTGACATTTCCAAAGGAGTATAAGATAAATCAAAATTGTTAATTTAAAATCTCATGCATGAACAGATTTTCTCATACCTTAAAAGGTTGCATTTTGTCTTTCTCAGTGTCAGTGTATTTTTAGAAGATATCCATGCCAAACTATGGACAGTAAGGACCAAATAAAAAAAGATAATTGATTAATTTGTATTTAAATATCTGTACCTTCTCTGAGGCTATGCAGCTAGTTTGTACATGGACAAATTAATTTGGAATAGTGTTAAAATATAGTAATTTTATGGGATATATAGGATTGTCAGTAGTCACTTCCTTGGGCAAACAGAGTTTTGTAAAAAAGGTGAAGAATCTAAGAAAAGTGGTATAAATCCTTTCATATAACTTATGCTCATTTTTAAACATTCAAACCTTTTGAATATCCATTTACTTACCCTATTTTATATCTGATGACATGTGGTGATAATAAATAGAGCAGTTTTTCATGAAAGCTGCGGATGTTAGTTTTGCACGTCATGAGTTAAATGGTGTTTTATAGTATCAGATTTATAGAATTTAGTTGTAAGCAAATGGATATTGCTTTTATATCTTTAACCCTATTTATCCATTGACCTCTATCACATGTAAAACGTTAAATAAACTGAATGTGTGAAATGCATAACAAAGTTCAATGGTGAGAACAGTGTGAAAATTGAGTTAATGTTTAAAAAAACGACTGTTATTATTACAGTCCAGCTATTCCAGCGTTAACAATATGCTGCAATAGAAAAGGGGATATAAATCAGCAAAGTATAATTTTGAAATCTTAGGATTTCCTTAAAGGCAAGCATTTGGCTTTGTAAACCTGAGAAAATACAAAATTATTGGTAAACCATTTATTTTCTGATCAGTTAGCGGTAGTAATAAATACCATACACTGGGCAGCACAGCTGTTTAGACAGATGCAACCTATGCCATAGTCCTCTTCTGAACTGAATTTCCTGTTCTTCAACAATAACTTCATTCCTGTGAGCTTCAGCTAAAGCATCAGGTGCCAGCTGGACAGGAGGACTGTAACGAGCAAAAAAACAAATGGAAAGACGAATTTAAATTGGCGGTTTTGGTGATTGTCCCTTTCTGGGCTCAAAATTACCAAGTGTATTTCTTACATTTGAAATAAATCCCAAATTCTTTGATAGTCCGTATCTGAATTTCGCTGTTGTGCGCATTCAGTCCCTCTGGCTCTGTGCACTACAGCTGGTGCTGGGGCAGGCTCACAGCTGATGTTCTGGGTAGGAGACAAATTATATTTGAGGGAGGAAAAGGACTCTCCTAAAAGCTGCTTAAGTAAGCTGCACGTTTGACTTTTCACATCTCCCCCCTTGTGAGTTATTGGTTGGTAATACTGAGTAAGTCTTTTGTAAATGGTGAGGGAAGCGGGAAGGGGATAGGGAGCCAGAGGGAGGGGATGAAGGGGTGAAAGAAAGGAGAAAGACCGTATCTGACTGAGATAAGGATGAATTATTAGGGTTCTGGAAACCATCTCTGTCTTTAACTGTGACTATGACATCCGGAATGTGTGCCGTGCCAGTGCCTCAGTTGTTCAGCTGCAAAGTTTGGAGTTTTTTCTTAAGTGGTAAGAGTAGTTTTAAGCTAAGATGCCAGGCTTAGCACCAAACAATTTTCCTCCACCAGCTTTGCCCTGGAGAAGATAATCAGCAGCTGAATCCAGCCAGAAAAGGCCCTAATTACTGCTCTTGTCAATACCTCCGGTCTCCGTCCCTTATATTTGCTGTATTTCTTGGTGTAAGAACAAAGAGAAAGGTTTTGTGCAGGAATAGGAGAATATACTCAAAGTTTCAGATCAGGACTCATGAGGTGATGTAAGAATCTGGAGTCTGACTTTCAAGCTTGTGGTTTGAAAGTATGGCTACTTGAAAGGCCGTATTACCAAATCAGTTTTCTAATGTAAGTCAAATATTAGTTAAATTAGAGAAAAGTTATCATAGAATCATAGAGACATAGAATGGTTACAGTTGGGAGAGACCTTAAAGATCATCTAGGGCCAACCCCCCTGCCATGGGCAGGGACACCTTCCACTAGACCAGGTTGCTCAGAGCCCCGTCCAGCCTGGCCTTGAACACTGCCAGGGATGGGGCAGCCACAGCTTCTCTGGGCAACCTGTTCCAGTGCCTCACCACCCTCACTGTGAAGGATTTCTTCCTAATAGCTAATCTAATTATCAGTCTTTTTGTTATTTTTTTTTTGGTCAGTCTATCAGGCCTCTATCTGCCTCTTTTTCCGAGATAGTTAAAAAAATAGCTAAATGAGAAAAAAAAGATTTGGAAAAAAGAAAAATATTTTGCTTGGGCTTTGATAATAAACTATTTGAGAACAACTGTAGGACTTTACAAGCAATATAGCTTAGGAGCCATGATTACGGGTTGGGGCAGGACTTTGGTGTTGGTCTTGTCAAGCTCTGGGCAGACTTGCTACTGAAACGCACTTGCAGAAGCTACATTGCTTGCTTTATTAGTCTTTTTAAATTGTATTTTTCAGAAGAGATGAAAAACCCTAGCAGAAATATCCCCTTAACTGTGATGACTGCTGTTCCTGCAGTAATTGTTTTTTATTTACTGGTAAACATCTCATATCTGACTGTCCTCACACCTAAGGAAATTGTCTCTTCAGGTATGGATTTTTTAAAATTTTTATTTTATTTTTATTTTATTAAAAACTTGTGGGCCATTAGCTTACCCATCTGATGTCAATTTACTGCTCATCTAACTTCACAGTTGGGAAGTTTGGGTTTCATTATAAGTTTTAACAGAGAATTCTTGTTTAATTTTACTGTACAACACAAGTTGGACTGAATGCACGGATGTTACTAGGTGTTGATAATGTTGGCTTATACCTTCACTGTCTAAAAAGAAATCAGAAGTGTATTAAAACCTGGAAAATCAGGTGAAAATCAGGTCTCTGTTTAGTATAGAGGAGACCTTTGTTTTCCTATAGTTTTAATCGTGTCTCTCCCTTCCTTCCCTACCTTGTGGTGTCTCAGGCTAAAGCCATTACTGTTTAGGAGGTGGACAAGTCTACCATGATAAGTAATACAGAAAAAACTGTGGACATAAAGATGTAGCCATTTCGTGTGGGTGGGGGTGGGGGTGGGGGTAGTGTTATTCATGATAAATATTGTGATTCCTTAGAACAGCCTATACAAAAGTCCAGTTTATGTAAAGCCTCTCTCAGATCCTGCACCAATAAGCTGTCCATGAAAAGGTCCAAGAGGAGCTGTATTTCTCCTTGATTGTCCAAACAGCCCCTTTTAACCTTTTAAATACCATGCTGATGAGACTGAGCCGGAAGGCCTTGCCTCCAGGAGCAACAAAAAACATACCTCATTTGGATGAATATTTTTTTTTCCTGTGGAAACAGCTCAATACCATAAATGGGAGAGGTGGAGCTGTCACTCAACAATCCTGTATTATCGCTCAGCCATTATTAGGCTATCTGCTGGGAGAGATACATACATTTGCAGATCTATCCTACAATGAAAGAGGCAGCAAATTCCAGAGTATTCCTGAATAGCAGCTGCCCTGCTGGCATGAGCGGCACCAGACATAGCAGGGGAGCTGTGCTTATTTATGTCAGCTGAGGAGATAGCCTTAAAATTATAGCTCTTGTTTCCAACTTTGCTATGCATTGCTGCAGTTCTTGTTTGTTCACTACATTTTTTGGGAGGTCATTTTCCTCTAATAACTTCCCATGCTGCACAAATCACTTCAGTCCCTATATTCCTCATGGGAGTTGGTTATAGACCCACTAAATATTAGTCCTCGCTACAATATGGGCTATCGCTAATTTCCAAAAAATATTGAGTATCTCTTGTTCAGAAATAATCTTTCTCATTTCTCAGTTCCACCCAAAGCAAAACCTCATTAGTAACACCCTTGCTGACCTGCCTCTGCTCATCCATGCGCTCATGTTGGCAGTTTCCTCATAACAGTAGATCATCTCACCACTGTGGTCTACGCTGGGGACTAAGGTGTTCGTTTCCTTTCCCCGCGTGGCCTTGCCCGTGCGTGTGCGGTTGTGACGGATGGCGGTGAGGTGCAGCCCGCTCCCGCTGGGCAGGCTGTTACCATGGGACTGGCCTCGGCAGGTTTACCCGGCTTGCGCTGGCAGGCAGCACTCCTTCTTGCTGTCATCTGCCTCTGGAAATATTTAGCTCCTGAGTTAAACACCTTTAGGATTAGGTTAGACACGTTTGACTAGATGGAGCTCTGAGCAACCTGATCTAGGTAATGGTGTCCCTGCTCACTGCAGGGGGTTTGGACTAGATGGGCTCTGGGGGTCCCTTCCAACCCAAAACATTCTATGATTCTATGATTCTATGATAATGGGTGTTTCATGTATTTTAAGTTTCATTTCTGTTGAGCCTGTCAGTAATTCAGAACATGGTACCTACACTACACTAATTCTTTGCTTTCTTACAGTTGCTGTGGCAGTCACTTGGGCTGATCGAGTGATCCCCTCTGTTGCCTGGATCATTCCTCTCTCTGTTGCTGTCTCAATATTTGGTGCCCTCAACAGCAGCATGTTCACACTAGGTCGATTAAGCTATGCTGGAAGTCAGTCAGGACATTTACCTGTTTTAATATCCATGCTTAATGTCCACTCCTGTACTCCAGCACCAGCCATGATTTTTTCAACCACCATTGCATCCATTTTTATAATCCCCTCTGACCTTATTATGTTAACAAATTACTTTGGATTTTCTGCCTGGCTTATGATTGGATTGACTTGTGCAAGCCTGATTGTACTTCGATACCGGGAACCTCATCTACGTCGACCATACAAAGTAAATGGAAATAAATTATAAAATATTTTTGCCGATTTTTTTTGAGTCATGGGTAGCACGCAAAAGTTACAGAAGTACAAGTCAAAAGTGGATAGTCACTACAAAAATAGAAATACTAGTCACAGTCTTTAGAGCCTTATTCAAAAATGTTGCTTCACTCTAGAAGGAAAAGAAACAAACAGATGGTCTCTGCCCCAGAGCATTTGCACTTCAAAACAAGAGATGGATATATGCAGAATGGGAGAGACGTGCAAATGACATGAAACCATACCAGTGTGGAGCAATAACCAGAAGAGTGTGGGATCCAGGTTGGCCATTCGTGGTTAATTAAACCTTCATCTACTCATCTTTCCTGGCGCAACCACAGGCGTAATGTAATCTTAATCTAGCCGTTAGAAAGATGGTGAGAAGTGTATGCTCATTGTCAAGGCTGCTTGTAGGCACCCAACACTTGAGTTTCTTTTAGGAGCCCATAATATCATATGTGGACAAACAGTTTTCAGGGCCTGCATGTCTCTCCTCCTTGACAATAGATGGAGCCTGAACAAGTGTTCTAGAAAAGTTGCCTATCTTATAGGCAATTTGAGATCAGATGAATATCATCCTGGGTGACATTGCAGCGATGTGAGAAACGGTACTCTAGTGTGGCAAAGAACGCATTGCTACTTTTATGAATGAGGCATAAAATCCCAGATGGTCAGTTTATTTCCTAATTTTTTTTTTTTTTTTTTTCTTTTCCTTGCAGACCTTTCTACCAGTTCCATTTGTGATGGTGGCAATGTCTGTTTTCCTAGTTTTGGCTCCCATAGTCTGGTCTCCAAACCTGCAATATGTTTATGCTTTCCTGTTTATGCTGGGAAGTCTTATTGTTTATCTGCCTTTTATACATTTTAAATTGCATTTTGCATTTCTTGATAAAATTACCTGCCACTTACAGCTGCTGTTGGAGGTTTCTCCCGCTGATGAATCTGCCGAGAGCAAGTGTGAATAGTGGCAAATGTTTAATCCCAGTACAACTAACAGCCGACAGAGGATTTTGTTTAACTTCTACTAACTTGTAGAAGGTACAAGTTGGATGTTAGGTGTGATATATAGGCATGCATGCTCATGCATGCGTGTGTGTGTGTGTATGTATATACATATATAGATGAATATACATAAATTGCATACATATATACATGTATGTATATACATATATGCACTTATATGTAGACATGCACATGTGTATCTATACATATATGCATATGTATTTTAGACATTAGCATAATGATTTAATATGTATATATTTTTATGTGTCTGTGTATACATACATATATGTAGATGTATATGTATACTTATTTAATAGGTGTGAGGAATCTCTCTTAAACTGGAAAAATCTGTAAAATGCTCTCTTTTGCTCCTGAAGACACAGTTAAAGTTCCATGTATCCTTGCAATAATAGAAAGAAGACTAAATTATAGCACAAATAATTACCATATAATAAATGAATAAATATATGCTTAAGAGCATCATTATATAAATATACTTTTTGTCTCCAAACTAAATTGTCTGGATTATTTTTAGTTCGTACTGGCACGTTTATTAGAACTTATACTTCTGATCATCTGCTACCTTTTTTGTCCGAACTTATTTTTAATAAAAACCTTTGAAGAACATCATACAATTGAGTGAGACCTCTTTTAATCCCACAAAAAATGTGCATGGTGCATCTTAGCTATTTCAGAACAACACATACAAATTCAGGGTGAAATCTTATGAAGCATCAACTAAGGCAATAAGAATTATTTATCCTCTTCGTCACAGCAATAAAACTAAAGTTATATTGATTACTTTACTAAATTGTTTACATCGTAGCATTAATATTGCCTTATTCCTTGTTTTCTTTTTGGTGTTATTGAGAAATAAGAGCTTTTTTAGGCCCCCTTCCCTCCATTTACCTTTTTTAATGAAAACAAGATTAATTTTTCTTTTTTGAAAATTGTGCCATATTGAGTTCACTGAGTATTTAAAAAGAAAGAATGAGTGCACAAGAAACATCACATACTTAGATGATTAATCTGTTAATATATGCTGTTATTTTTTAAAATTACAATAAAATCACATGTGTAAAGTGGTTTTTCGTATCTATTAAAGGTGAGCAATACAACCAGTAGATGGCTCCAGACCAACATCTCTCTTACACCCTGGTGTTCTGCTTGCTGGATGTATTGGTGAGATAAATAGTTTTACAGAGAACTGTGTTATAACACTTAGAGTAGAATGAAAAAATTCTTTCTAGAAGATTCAGTTCTCTGATATATCAAAAATGTAGAGGTCAGAATGATAGATAAAGGCTCTATATACATAGCTACCCAAAGTATGGGGTACTCATCAGTAATGCTGGGAACCAATGAAAGGTTTAAGAGGATTTGACTTTGCACTGGAACAAGCCCCCAAATGAAGACAAGTACATGAAGAAAGTGGATTTTCTCACAGCTGGTGATGGACACAGAATGAAAATTTGAAGTAAAAATTAGACCTTTTAAAATGCAATAGGAAGAAAAGTCCATGCAAGTGAGGAGCGAAGTGAATACAGCTGAGCTGGAGACAGGATCCCACTGAAAGCAAGGCAGAAATCAGTGTTTAATTTCACTCAATAGTGCTGTCAGAAAAACATTTCTCTTGCTATTTAAATTTAAAAAAAACACAAGACAAAATTTTATAGGAGTAATATTTTAAGAATGGAATTCTAGTGAGTATTAAAAGGAAGGTAGGATTTCACCTTGACTAAAGCACCAACCAGGGGTTTGTAAATGCAGGTGTGGTGCCTGGCAGTGCCGCAGATTTTCAGCTGATCTTGATCAAGTCACGTATTTAAACTCATGTTTTAATATGTAAATAAAAACGGAAGTAATAAGGAAAAAATAGTGTATGGGGCAATAATATTGCATTGTAGACTGCACGGTTAGAAAAAGCAGCCATCAGGGGAATGTTGCTTGATTGGATGTGTAATTGTCAGTAGATCTACTTGAGCTTGTTTATACACTTGAATTCCATACAGTGTGTTAATGATACAAACTTTGGATTTAGAGGTTTAGCAGTTTAACAAATTAGGGAACTCAAAAGTCCCAATGAAATGTAATATGAAATAAGTTGCATCTATATATCTTTTTGTAATACGAAGTACATAGTTTTTCTTTTAACAAAAATCTAGGAAATAACACTTAAATAGGCACACACATAGCCCACAGTTTCAATGGTTATTGCCAAAGGATCAGCAAAGATGAGAACAGTTAGAACAGATCGCAGTTAAAACTGCCTGTGCAAACTTAACCTTCCCCATCTGTGAAGGCACCTTACAATGGCCTTTGATTATCAGATCATAAACTATTCTTTCAGTGTACCCTTACCTCATTTATTGAGTAGAATAATTCTAATTCACTATTATTCACAGATAATTCACTATTATTTTTTTCCCATTTCAACATGTGACCTTGAACTTTATTTATCACTGTCTTCTCAGATGCTGTTCTTGATCGACATTATTAATTAAGGAGTCATTAACATGGATTCACCAAGGGGAAATTCTGCTTAACCAACCTGATAGCCTTCTATGATGGCATGACTGGCTGGGTGGATGAGGGGAGAGTTGATGGATGTTGTCTACCTTGACTTCAACAAGGCTTTTGACACTCTCCCATAACATCCTCATAGGTAAGCTCAGGAAGTGAGGGCTAGACAAGTGGGCAGTGAGGTGGATTGAGAACTGGCTGAATGGCAGAGCTCAGAGGGTTGTGATCAGCAGCGCAGAGTCTAGTTGGAGGCCTGTAGAGAATGGTGTTCCCCAGGAGTCAGTACTGGGCCCAGTCTTGTTCAATTTGTTTATCAGTGACCTAGATGAAGGGACAGAGCGCTCCCTCAGCAAGTTTGCTGATGATACAAAACTGGGAGGACTGGCTGATACCCCAGAAGGCCGTGCTGCCATTCAGCGAGACCTGGACAGGCTGGAGTGTTGGGTGGAGAGGAACCTCATGAGGTTCAACAGGGGCAAGTGCAGGGTCCTGCACCTGGGGAGGAATAACCCCATGCACTGGTACAGGCTAGGGGCTGACCTGCTGGAAAGCAGCTCTATGGAGAAGGACCTGGGAGTCCTGTTATATGGCCAACTAACCATGAGCCAGCAATGGGCCCGTGTAGCCGGGAAGGCCAAAGGCATCCTGGGGTGCATTACGAAGAGCGTGGCCAGCAGGTCGAGGGATGTTATCCTCCCTCTCTACTCTGCCCTAGTGAGGCCCCATCTGGAGTGCTGTGTCCAGCTCCGCAATTCAAGAAAGATGAGAAACTAGTGGAGAAAGTCCAGCACAGGGCTACAGAGATGCTGAGGGGACTGGAGCATCTCTGCTATGGGGAAAGGCTGAGGGAGCTGGGGCTGTTTAGCCTGAGGCAGAGAAGACGGAGAGGGGACCTTATCAATGCTTATAAGTATCTCATGGGTGAGTGTCAAGAGGATGGGTCCAGTCTCTTTTCTGTGGTGCCCAACGACAGGACAAGGGGCAACGGGCACAAACTGGAACATGGGAAGTTCCATATAAACATGAGGAAAAACTTCTTTCCTGTGAGGGTGACAGAGCCCTGGCACAGGCTGCCCAGAGAGGTGTGGGGTCTCCTTCTCTGGAGATACTCAAACCCCACCTGGACACGTTCCTGTGCAACCTGCTCTGGGTGACCCTGCTCTAGCAGGGGTTGGACTAGATGATCTCCAGAGGTCCCTTCCAGCCCCTGCTGTTCTGTGATTCTGTGATTCTGTAATTTCCTATGGACTTTTCTATGGTGTTGCTCCTGACAGCATTTGAGCACTTCACAGCCAACCACTAATTTGTCTTTACTCTCATGAGCTGAATCATCTTTGCTTTGTGGAAAGTGAATTAAGCTGATGTGTAGGTTCACAACAAATGCATTTTGTGCTGTTCCCTGAGATCCTTTAATTCAGATCAAGCATCTCAGTGAAGAACCATTGATGGAGATTCAGGCCCAACTATGGATGTTTCTTTATCTTAGGAAGCAGGGCAAAGAGCTGGGGAATTGGTGAACATACACCTGGTATGGATATTTAGCCACTATATACAATTTCAGTTTTTCTACATCTTTTAGATGGAAACAAAGGAAGTAGGGGCGAAATCGTTCACTAACTTTGGATGCCTAAGCTGAGGTACCTTGGACCTGACTTTTCATAGTAATTAGTAAGTCCATAGTGCCTATAGTCCCCTGGAATTAAGTTCTAAGGATAGTAAAAAAGGAAAGTGAGTTTAAAATTCCACAAAATCAAGTCATGAGGATTTAAGATGGCATATAGAAAATAAGGAAAATAGAATTAATGACATTTTAAAAAAGTATTGGTTTAAATGATTCCAGTATGACCTTGGAATTTTACAGGGAAAG
>KL265508.1:16536-41129 GCA_000699545.1 Podiceps cristatus
TGAATTCTTCTGGCCAATATTCAAATTCCTTAATCCAGCAACCTTTCTGCAAGTGCCACCTCATTCAGTACATCGAATTCCATTTCTACAGCAAATTTGGGGTTGGCTACATCATATTTAGCATCTTCTCCAACACAAACTGTTGACTTATTCCCGGATTTGAGTGAGATAGAGGTCTTCTGAAAAATAATGCTCTCATTAAATGCTGTTTGGAAAGAGACTCACACAGTTGAGCTGAATTAACATTATAGAAGCAATCTCAGATATGTTATTGCCCATCTTCTGAATATGAGTCACTCAATGTTCTCTTAATGCAGCCTTTCTTTTGCCTGAGTGTTTTAGAATGCTAAATCACAAAGAAGCAAATACAGTATTCAATTTATATAGATTTCTTATTGTTGCTGGATCATTCCACATTCTCAAGCACTAAGCATAAAGGAACAGAATTCAAATTTATAACTTGTATTAGCTACTCTGGCCAAGAGCAATTCAATATTTTAACATTATAGCTTGTTTTCAGTGACACTAGTTGGTCTCAGCTGCTTTCCTACTTGAATATATCTCAGAAAATGCTATGTAGAAGTGTGACTGTTTTAGTACTAGACTATATGAGACATTTATTTAAATTTTTAATTTATTTTTTTACCTTTGACTTCATAATTCTTTTAAGCTCATGCATACTTGCATATTTCAGAAGTTCAACCTTACAAAAAATAAAACGTTTATATTAGTTTTTCAGTACTGTACTGTATATGTGGTATGTAACATCCCTAGCTGTTTTTCTAGGTTCTTAACACAATATTTGCATGTATGTCTGGTTACTTTTTGTTTGTTTGTTTGTTTTCCCATTATCTCCATAAAAAGAGAATGTAAAAATCAGTCTTATTTTTTTAAATTACTTGTAGTTGTATCTTATGCTACCTCCATATGTGCTGGCTGCTTTACAGAAAAAAAAATCACTCTGAGGGAAAACCCAACAAATGTACATAAGAAATGAAAAAATTCAGCAATTAATTGATTTACTTCCCTTTTTGCAGTTATTGTTAACTGTGATTCCAATAAGAAGATAATCAACTAATAATAAAGAGTTGTACATTTTTCTTTGTGCTTTGATGTGGTCATCTGTGGTTGGAACCTCTGGTTTACAGAGGGGAGGATGTGTGAGGAGCTGCCTATAGCTGTCAGGCATCGAAGGGCTCAGACCTTCTCACCTAATCTTAGGTTTGATATGTGCACTGGGGGCATTGCTAGGGTTCTGCACATCTCAGTTTCCACATTGGCTAAAACGGACACAATTCTGTTTTAAACAACCTACAGGTCAAAGAATATTCGCTTGTCACCTTTTCTGGATTGCAGTCAGAAATTATTCTTGGCATTGCCCTCTATGACTTGATCCAAGTGATGGAGGACCCTGAGCATTCCCAGTTCTTACTGGATTGATTTGAAGGGGTAAGAGCTATATGTGCTTCAGGAACTTTGAAGCTGTTGGAAAAAGAAATTAAACATTTTTATATTCGCAGATTTGTATAACCTGTATCCAACAAGTTTAAAGGCATCGTTGAGGAGCTTAACTATTAGTGTTGATTTTCAATAACTTGCAACACGGGAAGTTTCAGGAGACCAAAAGAAAAGTTAACATGTCAATATTTAAAAAGAATAAAAGATGACCTAAGTAATTATAGGCTTCTCAGTGTGACATAAATCCTTGGAAAAATAATGGAACAGCTAATACAAAACTGAATTAATAAAGAATTAAAAGAGAATAGCATAATTAATGCCAGTTCATTTGTGTTTATGGAAAATAATCCTATCACATCAGCTTCACATTACATTTTCTGTAATTTTGGTTGATTAAAGGATAATAATGTTGATGTATAATACTCCTTTATTTGAAATGAGATGAGAA
This sequence comes from Podiceps cristatus, assembly GCA_000699545.1. Classification (NCBI taxonomy): domain Eukaryota; kingdom Metazoa; phylum Chordata; class Aves; order Podicipediformes; family Podicipedidae; genus Podiceps; species Podiceps cristatus. The sequence goes on from KL265508.1 coordinate 18,443, forward strand.
AACTCTTATGAAATATCTGGAAGATGACAAAATCAACATGACACACATTAAATGGTTTAGAAACCAGCAAATGAGAACTCAGTTTAACCTGTGAAAAGGAGTCTCCAAAGCAGCCCCACAGAGATCAGACCTTGATTCTACCCTCTTTCATGTGCCTGTCAGTGGCCTGTAAAAATAAAGTTATTGCTGAAAAAGTTTATACATGACTAAAATGGAAAATGGCAAAAAAAAAAAAAAAAGAAAATAGTAGAGCACAGAGCCAAAAATATCAGGATTCTGTGATCAACTGGGCAGAAGCAAACAATGTACTCTGCAGAAGTTATGCTCATATGTGCAATAGCCAAAACCACTGCGCCCTTTCTGGTGGCAGCACACTATGAGGTCAGTTTTGTTGCCAGTGGTGATGAGAAGTGGTCCACAATCGTCATGAAAGGTCGACTGGACTGAGCTTCAGTGAGATCCTGCTTCTCTGTGTTGCATTGGCAGTGATGCTGAGGCCTCCTCTGAAGAACTGGTTCCAGTTCTCTCTCCACAATGGGAGAAGTGGCTATGATTTCTCCCTGAATCCTTTCCAACAGCAGACAGTTAATGACACAAAAACAACCATGAATGACAGCTGGAACTTGGATATTTTAGCTTAGCCAAATGGAAATTGTTTTACTTGATGCAGAGCAAAATGTTACTAATCTACTTTTAAATTTAGCAGATAAAGACACAGCAAAATCCTGGACCTGAAAGTTGAAGCAATTCAGACTAAATCTGAAGTACCTATATACATTATTTTGCTAGGCTCAATATGTTCATTCAGACTTTGTTAAAAATAAAAATATATTCAGGAAACATGAAAATAACTTTTATTTCTCTCATTTCTTCTTAATCCCTTTTTGCAGCAAGTAAGCTGCAGCCTTTGACATGCTTTCCAGCAGAAATTTCTGTCAAAGCCATTCCTATCAATGTTTAAAAGTTTCTCTTATGCAGCACATTTTGACAGCTCTATCTTTTACCCCAAATTGTCTAATCGTTTCACTTTGTGGTGTTGAACTCATTCTAAGCCAAAAAGGTTATGGCATTATTTTGAATTTACTTTCAAAAGCTGCTGAGAATAAACACGACATCTGCCAGAAGGTGTCAGTTGAGTTTGATCATATGTATTTCAGGACTGTAAAAGATGCTTTTCTGATCTGCAGTTTATTCTCATTGCAAACAGTGGTTGGACTAGTTTGGCAGAACTGCTGCAGCAAGTCCATGTGAGATACTCAAAAAGTCACCCAAATGTGAAAACACACAGGAAACTGAATTGTGGTTTTCAGCTTTTTTCTCCAACATGAGAAATTTCTAAATTTCCTGTCAGAAATGGCATTGCCTCTGTGCCTTTGTTGCCATGCAAGTTTACTACCCGTTATCTTACACTTTCCGGTTGGTTAAGTGTTTCTGCTAATACTCAGGCCAGGATAATTGTTCTGATGTGTAAAAAATGCATTGCTATAAGTATTTCCCTTCTGAATTCGTCTCCTTTGAGTTTCTCGTTTGTTTTTAGCTCGCTCTATGTTTGCTGTTATTGAATTTCTGTTCATTGTATAGATTTTTATTAGACTGACCATGTCATTACAGAACTTTCCTTGTTCACAAGGGGAAATCTTCTCTAATATTGGGGATTTTCTTCAGTTTATTTAATGAGATTTATTATGTGATTCTTTTTTCATTTTCTCTTAAGTGAGCTCAATCAGCATCCTCTGAGGACACTAAAACTGGGCTTAGTATCCAAGAAGCAGTCACACAAATGATGTAGAGTTCTTGTAGGGTGACACAGGGGAATTTTTACTTGGACTCCATAAATTACATTCCAAGTCAGGCCTCAGTGTCACTCTAAGGAGTTATTCTTAGCTAGTTATTTGCAGGGGCTTCTAACACCTGCTCCAAAGCAGTGATTCCCTGGAGAGACTCCCATGTCCTGGAAACATGACTTGTATTTCTTGTTTTTAATGGGTCATACAGAAACTCATATTTCAGTGACTGTGTCCAGAGTATTCAGCATGCCTCATAGCAGCAGCTTGTCTTTTCATGACCTGTGATTTTCCCCAGCTTTGTCACACCCAAAGTATGCCAGGGGTAGCATTGCATTTTTTTTTCCAGGTTAGATAAAATATTTCAAAGAACCTAAGGCCAAAAGGTGATACATGAAGGACACTACTAGGAATACAACTGTTGGAGCATCTTTGTTCACAATTACATTTAGCTTGGAGGATCCTGTTTATAATCACTTTCCCAGTGCAAGAGAAGAGTACATTGCCTACTACAGAGTAGCTGATCATGCTTGCAACAATTTGGCTTTATATACTTCAAGGAAAAGCTCTGCTTCTTCTTGATTGTTTTACTTTTAGTGGCATCCAGCTATTTTGATATGGGCTCTTTTTAGCCTTCTTCCTGTAATTGAGATAATGCCTATGTTTTAGTTGGAGCAAATATTGCCATTATCACTATGACCATAATTCATCTTTGGGGTTTTATATATAATCAATATCAACATTAACCCATAAAGACAAGGCTTTTCCGTAAGGAGAAAAAAAAAAAAAAGAACGTAAAGATCAGATTTTAAATCGATCTTTTAGCCTCACAAATCCTTATTTCTTAAAACGTTTGGTTCTTACTCAACTATTCTAAATCAGACACTTAATTAGGGGCCTAAATTAAGGACTCATTTTGGTTTTGCTCTTTGTTTTCAGAACTTGCATTCATACCAATACTGGCCAGATATTTCAATATGTTAGACAAAATGATTCCTTTTCTTAAGTAAGTGGCAGGGTCATTATAAGCTGTTATCAGGTTCATATCCTTAACTGGGACCTAGGTAAAATGCATCCAGTCCTTGGTCATGTCACAGTATTTCTTTGGAAAATCTTGATCAAGCAATGCAGACCTGGGGGTGGGGTTTTTCAAAGGTATGTTGAGATCTCAGCATCATGTGGAGGTGTCCAAAAATTTTTTAAATGACCTGCCATGGTGATTTCTGCATGGCCAATGGTGCAACTTGGCCACCTTTGACTGATCCATATAAACCAGCATGTTGAGGTAGGAGGTGTCAGCAGCAACCCTCAGAGACCAGGGTATGTCTCAGATCACAGTTTCCTTTGTGTCTGGTCTAGTGGAAGTGTCTCCTTTCAGTCATGGTTAACATAACAGTCTTCAATTAAATTCTGAAGGCCTTTCATCAGAGAAATCCAACAACAGCAAGGTGAGGTGGAAAGGAGAGTCACTCTTCCTTTTAAACAGCACTGGAGATAGAGAAGCCTCTCTCCCTCTCTGATCTCATACTTGACTGGTTGGAAAGTTCACTGACTTAGATACTAGTCTTCCAGCTTTCAGCCATGCTTTCCAGGTGCTTTACTAGACAGTAATGTAGAAAAACATGTAAATATCCTTAAAGCCAATAAATTTACTTAATATAGGTGTAAAGAACAAATTTACTACTTCTCCAAGCTGCCCATGCCTTTCCAACAACTTCAGCCTGAAGGCAGGGTGGGTATCGGTACTTGCATCTTCCTTGTCTGGGACTTGGTGTGGGGGCACTGCCATGGCAGTGAAGCCCTCTGAGAGGAGGTTTCCTGGGATGAGCGGAGGTGTCAGGAACCAGCAGCCCTAGACAAATGACCACAGCCGTGGTGTCTGACCCCTTCCTCTGTGGATTTATTGTAAGAAACATAATTTGCCTGATTTTGATCAAGCACCAGCTGAGGTGGTCAAACAGGTTGACAAATGAAAGGTAAACTCCCTTGGAGCCAGAAGGCTTTTCTGCCCCAGACCCAAGCTGGGGTAAGGTGAATTTAGTGTAAGTTAACAGTACAGAACAGAGATCAGGGATCTGGCACAGGAATGGGCAGAAATAAACCTGCTGGTAAGCGCAGAGCGATGCTGATCAGTGAGCAGCTGGCTGTGAGCTGATCTGAAGAGTGTAAAAAGCAAGAAACTGGGAGACAGGCAGGAAAGCAGCATTTATCTTTGTCTGCTGGGTATCAGTACAGTTTAAGAAATCTTCCTCAAATAAAAAGTACTGATTTGAGTTTGCAAATCCAACTTTAAGTAGGACTCTATCTGAGGCTTGCTGGAGTGAAATCCCAGTGAAACCAATGGATAGGCTCCCATTAACACAGCAGGGTTTTAGTTCTTTATTGGCTTGAATCATATACAAGATGGAAGGGTTTTGTTTGAACTTTCATTCCACACATATGTTAATGCATTTAAGAACACCCTGCTTGCATTTGAACTCCTTGAAGATTCTTTGAGGGTGTTTTTCTTAAGTTTCTAAAACATTCTCATTAAATTTATTAAAATGCATCCCTTCTTAGTACATTTTCACATATTAAGGAGCATTTGTCCCTTCATACTGTAGTAATCCAAGTGACTCTGTTTAAACTTAATCTATTGCAGTAGTCTCTTTTGACACCAGAAATTGTCTCTTGAATTTTTTCTTTAGTGTATTTTTTTAGACTTTTCAACTTTTTTTTATTCTTACTGTACTTGCATGTAACATCTCTTCTTTTCTGTCCCTTTGTACACTGAAGATCCACAGTAGCTGCAGCAGTATTTAGTACTCTACCACTGTTCTTGCACATCCTTGTGCAATCAGTAGCTTTTGTAATCTGCTCATCTGGATACATAATGAGAGTTTTCAAACATTCTGCATATATTCCCAAAACAAGGGGACTGCATGACAGTGTAGGATTCTCAGAAGGACAAACTGAGAGCCTGTGATACAAACACACTGCTCGACACAATTAAAAAGCAGATTCTATTTTTCCCATGGCCTCCCTTTCTGTTTCAGCAGCCCGCGTTGGAGTCAGAGCAGCAGCTTTAACCGAGCTTTCCGTTCTCCCAGAGTTTCGTGTCCCTTTAGTCCCTAAGCCCCCATTGCAGGTGCATTGCACTGCTTCGTGGCTGGAAGCCAGCTGGAAATCTGCTGCCAAGGGGGCTGCCACTTCTACTGACATCCAGGGACCCCCTGGTGCAGAAGCCGACTCGCTAGTTTTGCAGCACCCGCTCCCTGTCTCTGCGTACAGGGCGTTTTGGAGGAGAGAATGGAGCAGAAATCTTCGGTGTGGCTCTGATGGCCCCGTGCAGGCTCCTAGGTCAGTCCCAAGGCTGCTGCCCTGGGAGTGCCTGGCGCTGCAGATCTCCCTTGATGGTGCCTCAGCCTCCAGCCTGCACCTGCTTTTCTGTTCTGCCTTTTCTGTTAAAGAAACACTTGCAGCACTTTTGCCAAGGCTTTCCTAGCCTTTGTCTCTGTCTCCATCATCGATGTCACCCTTGAAGATGTGATGCTGTCCTGTAAAAGGGACCAGGCTTGATTTGTGTTGCTGGTAACTGATGCCTCTTACCAGAATGTTTTTTTCGAGGGGTGGAGGAGGTGGAGAAGGGACCCTTCCGCGAACTCTGGGTGAGATGGCTGGCCTGTTACATCTCCACATTTCTGGCTCATCGACTTGACAAGAAACAGAGCACAGAGTCGCTCTTTTCTCTTTCAATGTGTGTAGAGATGGAGAAGTGTTCCCCTCCCACCCCTTTAATTGACTCATTGGCTGCCAAGGTATGCCGGCGTGGGCTTCCAGATTGTCTCACTGCTATATGTGAGAGAACGCAGTTAGAGTAAAGCTTAAAATAGTGAAATTATGTTGAGGGCTATTTCAGCCCCTATTACCTGGTAGAATTTGTCATTTAGATGCATCATTTTGCAAGATCTGTCCTCCATTTTGCAAAAGTATGAAAGCATAACATGCCAGTAAAGTTTTATTCTCGTCAGTGCCACTTATTATGTACATGCTGAAGTATTTGCTTTTATCTGAAAGAGGTCCCTGAGTCCAAGATCTCAACAGAATAGCATCATATGATTTCATTTTAATTTTAAAATTATTTGTCTTGTTCCTATCTGTGCCCCTTTTGCATTTCCCATAACTACCTGGCAAGTGGATGGTCTTTCTGGTAAACAGCTAATTTTAAGCAAGGATTGCAGTGTATGTAATAAATGAACTTTGAATTTTCTACTGCTTCTATGAACTTAATTTTAAAGGTTATCATAATCAAGTCATGTAATGAAATACACTGTTCTCAATCAAAGCATTAATATGATCAAGTTAAAGAGCAATATTTGTAAAAACTCCAGAAATTAATGTGGAAAAAGAAACAAAGAAAGATGCAGAAAGGATTCGGACAGTAAGAAAGGAAAACTTACTGCATTATTGACAATGAATTATGTTCCTAAGAGTGAAGTGCTATTCAAAGCAAACATGCACATGGCCTATATTGTGGATATTCTTCTTGAAAAATATTTACCTGTCCTGGTCAGTACAATGATCTTTATTTTTTTCCTTGACATAATATAAACACTGTTATACTTACAAAACATTTTTGATTGCATATTAGTAAATCTGCACACATTAAATGTCTTACAAATTGAAAAGTAGTTATCTTCAAACATACACTTTGCAGTGTTTTCGGTAAAATTTCCTTTCTTCATATGAATGTTTATAGTTGTTTTTCAGTAATGTAAACCAGAACAAGGATTTTTTGCATTCATGCTTGAATTTATGCTACAAATGCTTTTCTAGTCACTTCTTCACTGCAATGGGAATTAGAATAAAAGCAGCAAGGAGAAGATAGAAAAGTAAATTTTATATTGTGAATAAGACAGAATAAAACTGATTATGAAGTCTGATTACTGGAAATAAACCTGATACCGTCTCTTTTCTTTAGTGCAGATAGAAAACAGCTACTTTTAAATCTTGAGTCCATGAACCTTATTAAATGCAATATAAACTCTTGGGAAAGAGCTGACAGAAAAATATTCCAATATTTAAAACATATGAGACCTGCTTACTCCTGTTTCATCCCTCCCTGAAGGTTTCAAAGTCTCCAGCATCTTCCATGCTTGTAACACACTGAATCAGCCAATGAAGGGGATCAGGATCTCTTCGTCTGCCTGGCTGGTTGCCTAAATCGCCTTGTATGAGTTATGATGATCAGTTCCAGTGGTTAAGTGCTAAAGTCACATTTTCTTTTAAGAGCTCTCTCTTCTATTTGAAGATGCAAAGACACAAATGCTCTTATGTGAATATTTTTAAAAAATGTAAAATCCTAGGGATGAATCATTGTCAGTTCAAACAAGTTTTTACTGCAACTATGCGAGCTCTATGAAATAATATGATATTTCAGTGTTAGTTTTCACTGCTGCTTCTGCCATCCTCTGAAGCTCAGGAATTTGTCTTTCTAAACCCAGGATGCCCAACTACCGACATCTAAAACTACAGACATCTAATTAAACTGAATACTCATTAAGATTTTCAGATAGTTTTGCTACTCAAGAAACAGATCAGCAAATATCATAACCAGTGTAAAAACTGTAAAGTCATTCAGTCACAGGCTCACAGCAATGTTGGTTGGGAGAACCTCTGGCAGTCATCAAGCCTAATCTGCTGCTCAAAGTGGGACCATCACCAATACTAGACAAAGTCAACTGTGCTGATGTCTAGGCACAATTCTTGAAAGCTTCCAAGGATGGAGATTTCACAACTGTTCTGGGAAATCTTCATTACATTCCCAGTGAAAAAGTTTTTTCTAAAGTCCAGCCTCTGTCTTCCTCACTGCAATGTGTGGCCCCTTGTTATATCATTTGCCACTACTGAGGGGTTGTTGGCTTTGTCACCTTTGCAACTACCCTTCAAGTAACTGCTGGTTGCTCTTGCAGTGTCTCCTCTTTGCCCAGCTTCTGCAGCCCTTTCCCATGGTGCTCTCGGCCCCTTGGCAGCCCTCCCCTGCCTTACCCCTTTCTCAGCACTCTTAAACTGGGGACCCCCAAACTAGACCCCAGCGATGAATCATACAGCAGCTTTCCTTGATCTTCTGGCCACAGTCTTCGTAAAGGAGTCCAGTATGCAGTTTGCCTTATATATGATGAGAATAATAAAATGGTGCACACTGGAAAAAAAGATCTGTATTTTAAAATGTTGGGGAAATGATCGGATGTGAACAGTCTTCAGAAAGTGACCTCAGAGTTAAAGCAGGTCCTTTTGATGAAAATATCAGCTCTGAGCCCAGTAGCAGTAACAGAATGAAGCAAATGCCATGCCAGAGGAATGATCAGAAAAGGAATGGAGAACAAAGCAGAGCACAGCACCATGCCTTTTTGTAAGTTAAAACCAGTATGCACAGTTTCAGTCCTATTTCAGAAGGACATATTAAAAGCAGAAAAGATGCAAGGGTTGCAAGACTAAACAAAGACTGACTCCTTACTAGTCTTAGATACTAAGTAGTTTAGAATTCAGCAGCCTGGAAAAGAGATAACTGAGTGAAAATACAAAAAAGAGGCTTGTAAAATTGTAAATGGCATAGACAGTGGACAGCATTTTTTTTTCTCTGTATTTTTCAAGATAATAACTAATAGACATCAAATTAAATAATCCATTGGCAGCAAAACCAAAAATGAATTTTTTCACATAATGAACACTTAATCTGTGGAATTCCTTACCACTGGATGTTGTGAATGCTGGAATTTTAACAAGATTAAAAAAAAAAACCTGGACAAATCAACAAAGGAGAATCCATTATGGATTATTAGAAGTCATATCTCTAGTTTAGGAAATGCTAGTGCTAGAAATTGCAGAGGCTGAGAAAGTACCCTGGGAAAATATTCACAACATGTTTGCTTTCCTTTCTGTGTTTTCATTAAGCATTTGCCACTGCCCAGTGTTGGAGGTAGAATGCTAGGAGCATATCCTTTGCTGATCCAGTACAGATGTTTGATATGTAGGTTTTGTGTTCTTATGAAAATCACATTTACAATATTCATACATTTTTTCTTCCTCCTGAATTTAAATTAAATTGAAAAGACCATGATACATCGTTTGCTAAATCCTCCACAGAAAGAGCGCTTCTGTCCTGTTAACACCAGTTCACCTCATAAGCCCAGTGGTGTGAATGGAAAGATATGAGCTGACTTTATTATAAAGTCTAGTGGGGATATGCTAAGTGAGAAACAAGCAATTTGGAAAAGGAATTCACTACACCATCAAATATTTGTCATACCTTAATCCTCCTGAAACGTCCTCTGTAGGGAAGTGACGAAAAAGGCTCTCTAGTCTTTTTGCAGTATTGTAAGTATTGATCCCAATTAGCAAGTGTCCCCATGTACAGACTTTTTGCTTCTGAGTTCTATTACCTTAGAGGCAAGGCTTCAGAATAGCTGGTGGCAGCTTTTCTGGGGCTGAAAAGTTTTTTTGGGGACACTGTTTCTGATACTGAAAATGACAGTGTTCTTCCTAAGGTCAGTACCTGCTTCAATTTTTACATCAGCTATAGTCCTCTTCAATACTATGAAAGTGATTTCTTTTGTGCTATCAATACAATGGTGAGACAGTTTTTCCCTTGCTTTTCAGTGAAAACTACTAAATAAAAGTAGCAGAGCCAATTTCAAAAGGCAAGTGGAAGATATTATGCAAACACTGTGCTTTCAATTAACTTAAGCATATGAAGCCATACTCTTAGAGCGTGCTAAACAAAAGCTGAATCAAGATTTACAGAGTCCCGCAGCTTTTTCCTCTCTGTGGTCAGGATCAAAAGCCATTGAAGTTTTTGAGGAACTTTCTATTTAACGTCAAAGGGCTTTGTATCCAAACTAATTGTGGGATGAGATTAATCCCTGTAGCAACTGTAAAATGCACTTTTAGCCCATTTTGCTGCTTCTGTCACGTGCGGAGGTGTGCATGGCTCTTGCCCTCCCACAGGCATGCTGCTCTCCTTGAAGAGGGTTTAACCTTTGTGCTAATGTGTGCACCTTAATTTCATGAATTTGACTTCCAAGGCAGCCAGGACCTACTGTGAGTTCGTGCCCTCCAGGGCTGGCCAGACCCCTACTAATCGTGGCAGTCAACATGCCTGGAACGACCTGTGCTGAGCAGTGTGGCTGAGTCTTTCCAGACCTGGGGCTGCCGGCCGGTGGGGTGAAATCCAGCCCGGCACAGCTCTGCTGCCGGCACTGAGCATCACGTCGCGGCTGACAGTGCTGCTGCGCCTGGGTGTCTGTCCAGACACCAGGCGGGCCCGCTCCTGCTCGTGTCCCTCCCCGGCACGCCATGGTTACAGCCGCCTCTTAGGTCTCCAGGGGTTGTTCATATGGATGGGTCAGTTATCCTTTGACAGCTTTTACTCGCGCATCAGCTAGCAGTCTGTTTCCAGATCGTGCCCTCCCTGCTGAATATGCCTGCACGCGTGCTTACTCACTGCTGTTACTGTGCAACGCAGACTTTGGAACAGTGTTAAAGAAATAGATAGATAGCAATCTATCCATAACTACTGCAAGAATAGATATTTTGTTTTAAAAATGCAATTCTGGGCTCTTACACATATCATAAAAAAAAAAAAAAGAGAGAGAGAGCAAGAAAACCCAAAGAAGAGCAAAAAAGGCATTATTAAGCTTTGCATTTCAGCTGTGCAAAGCTGAAGCTATCATATTGAGGTCTGCGGTGTCGTAATATTATTATATTGCTGTTAACGCTTAAGTATTGTTCACATCCACACATTCAATATCACTTTTTAAAATTTTCCTCTAGTACTTTGGATTGCAAGGAAGAAAGAAGATATATTCCAGATATATTCTGGCAAAGGCTATAAATCACTTTCTCTTTGGGGACAAATATGTAATCTCCTATATAATCTCTGACCTTAATAAGAAGACAGAACAACCAAAAGCAATTCCTCTCATCATAAAACTGTGAATACATAACCAGTTTTAGAGAACCTGGTGACTCTTGATAGGAGTATCTGAAGAAAGGCAGAATTCTCACAGAGACAATGAAATTCTATTACTAGGCACAAGAGGAAACTGCTTTTAGTGTTTTCAGAGATAAATTAGTAGAATGTGGAATTAGTATATTTGGAGTCCTGTGCATTTCCTACCAATTACTGACTTCCTAAGAAGAAAACATATTTCTGTATTATACGGTTGGCAAAATTGTGGTCAGGTTTTGCAGTGTAAGTCCATACCTTACTTCTGTCTAAGATGCCTCTTTCAGAGAAGAAGTGGAAGAGGAGAGTTTCCAAACCTGGAAACTATAACATACGTTGTAGGAGCTGAGGAATGGTAGGTTCATGTGCAGTGCAGAGCCCCGTTCAAGGTAAGTACAGAGACTCTCAATATGCCATAGCTACCATGCCCCTCCGAAACCTGCATTAGTAAACTGTTGCACAGTGCCAGCAATGATAAAGGAGGAAATAATGACTCTATTCTTGGTAATGCCATTTTTTTTTCCATGCAAATTAAAACTTTGAGTCTTGGGTTTATTTTCTAGTCGAATTCCTTATTACTGCAGTCCACATTCAAAATGCAGAGCTGCAGTAATTCAAGCTAGATAACATATACATACCTAGATTTTTTGTCATTTTATTCTGAAAATTCCTGTTCCTCCTTTGCTTTCTCTATTGTTAGTAAATTCCCAAGGTTTGAGTCTTACATATGATAACATTCAGTATTCTTTACTTAACATAAAATCTCCCCAATAAAAATGTTTTGACACTTGATGAAGCACTGTGAAACCTCTTCAGAAACAACTTCACATGGAGATTCATTGTTTGATTAATCATTCACTTGTGTCACTGCAATTTAAGCAGGGTTCAATTAAATTTACTGTAAGCTTCAGCAAGAGGAAAAGCTCCCCAACATGGGCCATTAAAGACAACTTCAAGGTGGACTTTCTCCCCAGAGCCAGCTCACGGTTATGTAGTGGTGCAGACAAAATGGAAGTTCTGCCCCAAAATGATGGTGTTAGTGACCTTGTCCTTCACCTCTGCAGGCAGCATCATTTGGGGTGCAGGGGCAGAAAGTGAATCCCAGGAGAGGCTGTGTGAGGGAGGATGGGATGGCAAGGGGAGGTTTTGGGGGGGGTGGTAGGTGACAAGCATCAAGTGCCAGAGCATGGAGGTGGGCTGGACTGTCAGAGCTCCAGGGATGGAGAAGGTCTGTGTGTCTCCCTTCGCTAATAGGTGTTCTCCGCAAAGTGGGTGTCCTCTCCCAGCCCTTGGCACCATTTTCCCCACTGCAAGGTGAGGGCAGGGCTGGGAGCTGCCCTTCGTCCTCTCCCGAACCAGCCCCTACACACAGGGCGGGCGATGGCAGAGGTTGTGCAGGCAGCAGACACCCTGCCCTCCTCAGGCTTCTGAATTTCCTTGGCAGCCACCTACTCCATCTACTTCTGTTTGCAATTATAAAGACTTTCTACTCTCAAATTGTCTATTTCATACCTAAGTGGTTCTAATCTTTTTTGCAAGAATAACTGTAATTGCAGTGCTTTTCTTGGATTCATCTACAGTATCATTATCCAGAGCAAAAGGCTGGATTCAGCAAACGTAAGTGTTAAAAAAGATTGTGGGCTTAGGGAGGAATTCATGTGAAAATGTGAATATGGTAGAAGCAGCAGATTATTTGATTTTCTTTTCATGAGTTTGGCCAGATTCTTATTTCACTTGCAATAATCCTGACTCCTGGATTTCAAATACTTCTTGCTTATTACTGAAGCAAGTTTTCCCAAGTAGAATGACACCTAGGAAAGATATATTGGGTTTGGTAGAATTACAACAGGAAGAGTAAAAGATTTGGTAAATTCAGCCTTAAAGTCCAGAAATAAATGAAAGCCAATTATATCAACTGCTTTGCACAGCAGGAAATCAAAGCTATTGTATTTATAACATCACATCAAGCAAACCCCAAGAATTACCTTACGTATACATACATACTCTTTAACTCTAAATCGGTTCAGTAATATGGGCTAAATTCCCCCCATATTAAAGATGAAAGATGATGAAGCTGTGGTCATAATTTAAAAACCAAATGCACATTTATATTTCATAACAGCTAAATTCAGTTTTGCATCACATATCTAGTTTCCTTTTTCTAGGTAAATCAAATGGTAAAGTCAGCTTGAAACTAACTTAAATATTTTAAATCTGTTAATGTAGTTGTAGATAAATCTGAAGAAAAACTTTACGTATTTATTAGACGCATTCCACTCTGAAAATCAGTGAAATGATCAAAGCATAGGGCAAGGACAACGATGACAAGGAAAAAAAAAAGTTTTTTTTATTTTTTTTTAAATTGTTTGCATTGATAGCCTCTCTTTTAATGGATGTCAGCATGAAATTGGTGTGAAACATATAGTATAGGTGAACATCCCTCAGATCCTCCTGGCTGATATCTTAGACAACCCCCCAGTCTTTGGTCTTTATTTCAAGTCTTATACTGCAGCACAAAAAAATCCCGTATGGTTTGTGAAACTACTTGCCGCTGTGTTAGAGATCTCAGTCTGCTAAGGTTGCCTTTAGTGTTTAAGGACATTGCGGGAATGTTTTAGATGTTTCATGAAGGCTCACATCGTCTAGATTGATGCTGACTTGCACACAACAGCCCAAAATAACTGTAGTTAGAAACATGATTAAGTACTAAAAATTGAATGTACTCTTCTCAACATGTCAACTTCTTTAATCAGAGCAATTTTGTTTGGGTGGTTAGCAAGACTGACAGTGTTCTTTCAGCTAGTACCCACTTTCTCAATACGTAGTGAATCTACTTAAATCTTTCTGTCATTTGATGCGAATCCAGAATACTTCAGTTTCCATCCTCTACTGCTGTTGTCATGGTGCTCTTAAATTGATGCTATGATCTGTCAAACCAGTGGATGTATTTCACTGGAAAATAATGTGACTAAACATGAGTTCGTAAAAGCAGTTGGGGATCTTTCATGATGAAAGTGCTATGCTGTAAGTAATATATTTGCTGGTCCGGATAAATACTACTTTTTGATTTGACCAGCTCAAAGGTACAGCTAAGTTGACTAGAGCTTGTACATAACAGAATAAATCTCTGGAGATTACCCAAACTAATAGTTAATTTTTTTTTTTTTTTTTTTTAATCACCTTAAATTAAACAAGGAAGGAGGATATTTAAAATCCCTATCTGGATACACAGGTAGAAACTCATATTCATCCTACTATTCAGTTTATTCACTGTTTCTTCTGACTAATGTGGCCTTTTCAGTATTCTTTTGGAAAAAAATTAAAAGATTGGAAGTTCATATTTTATTGCTTTAGCTTGAATTCCCATGTTTGAAAAGATTGATAACATAAGGCAAACAGCCAGTGCTATACTGCAATATAGAATGGCCTTTTCCTTTGCCAAAATGCTGATTAAATGAGTTCTGACCTATATTGTTTTTTACATCACTGCCCTTTCACATACAGACAAAAATGGAAATAGAGATAATTAACCTCAATGAAGTGTGATTTAAATGAGGAACTTGATTTTTATAGGTTCCTAAGTGAAATATTCTTTGCTTCTTAAAATCCCTGCTCCTGTCTGTTGTACTGTACACCCAAAGGTTCAGGCTGGAGGTTAGATTTAGAGAGATGCTTCTTTCAGAGACAGACTGTGTAAATATGTTACTCAGTAGCTCCAGATTTATGTTTAAAAACCAAGTGCTTCAAGTCGATGAGGTTAACCTTTCTTGCATCATTAGTCTGTATGTGTACTGACTACAGAAGCACTCAAATCAAGTCACCATACCAATTTCTTACAGATTTGAGAGAGTCTGGAATTTAACCCCAGAACCCAATTTAACAAATAATCTTTTTTTTTTTTTTTTTTTTTTTTTTTTATTTAAAAAAAAAAATTCTGCCGCTAACCCCCACAAATTTTTTTTTTTTTTTTTTTTTTTTTTTTTTTTTTTTTTAATTAAGAAAAAAAATTCTGCAGCTGAACCCCACAAAATTTGTTTTGGGGCATTACAATTTGAAGATAAATTATGTGGCGTGGGTCCAACATCCAATATTTATGCCTGGCTGATGAAAGCACCAGCTGTGAACAATCAGATCTGAATAATAAATATCTAGTTTTTCTATTGTGTTGTTGGGGAAGAACAGTTTAGTGTAGTCACTTTTGCAGCTGGCCTTTTGTCAGTCTATTTTAAATGAGATGGTTGTGGGGAATGAATTAGTCAATCAGTTTGTAGAGTTGGCTCTTTCAGGAAAAAGATGTCCACCAAAAAGTGTATTTCTATAAAACAATATTTGTCAGTTTTCAGTCTGTTGGAAAAGGTAGAAAAAAATCCTAAAATTAACTGGGAGATAAATTGATGATTTATGATCATCAAAGTGATAGAGAAGATTAGGATCATTAGTATCATGACCTTTATCACAATTGCGACCATGTTGAAGTTTGCAATTCAACAAAGGATCAGCATTTGTAGCTAGATGTGAATGCGTGTCCAACACCTAGGAAAAAACAATCTAATCTGGGGGACAAAACTTTCTTCCTATCCAGTTGGAGCACCAAATGTAAACTGTCAACTAAGTTTTAATGCATAAGACCTCTTTGTATATTGCAAATAGAAAATTGAAATACTGTCAGGAGGTTCAGGGTGAAGTTTATAAAGAGGATGGCTATCTTCCTCCCCCTCCCCCCCAGTAGTCGTCCTTTTCCATTTGAAACAACAAACTAGAAAGTTTTTCTTGTATTACATGGAGATTTGACAAACACCTTCAACAAAGCAAAATAACTGAGGTATCAAGGATCACAGAGAAATAAGTGTATCAAGGCAGGTACAAATCAGTGCTATTGTTCTCTTCTGGTCTTTTTTGATTTCCCTTTACAATCAGGGCAAGTGAAGAGTTTTTTTCCTGGATCTCCATAGAACACATTTTACAGAAACTAAATTCAGATTGCAATGATTTTAGAATCTATACTAAGTATCGTGATTGGTAAATATTGTGTTTATGCTTATTAGTTACAACTGCTTGCAGTTTCTCAGTAAGTCTTAAAAAAATTATTTTGTAACACATAATGTTATCCCAGTCATTGCATATGAAGAAGTTTGTGGAGTGCTTACAATTTCTTGTAGCTGAAGGAGTGTTTCACTTGAAGCCACCAGTTCCTTACTCTTTATGGTTGCTGCCAGCTGATATTATTGAAATTGAACAAGGTTTAATTATGGTAGATTCTCTGTCTGTATCTGTTGGTTCCCCTGCATACCTTATGGTAGATTATCTGTTGATCCCCCTTGTGCACCAGTCTGCATAGGCGTGACGGTTATGCACATGTGACAGGAGTGCCTCATACACATCACGTGGAATAACACATTTCCCTTTCTAGAAAGACATCTCCTTTCCTCTGGTGCTTGGGCTCAAAACCTAGGTGGACCAAAGTGATTTTAGCTCTGGTCTTCATGCCACCACAACTCCCACTTCTGTGTAGATCATCACTCTATTGCTAAAGGTGACTTTTCTAAGGCTTACTCATTTGAACACTACTGCAATGTCAACCCCCAAGTTGAACAATTCTAATCCTTTTGCCTTCTTATAGTTTTATTTTGTTTAAAGAGGAGCTGATGGTACTGCTTTTGCAAATCTGAGGACTTCTAAACAACCTTCAGAAGGAGACATGTATATTCTACAATGAAAGTCCCTTGATTCTCTTTTCCTTACTTGTCTGGAAAAAGTCTGAGTTGTATTGGGTATCTCTGAATATACAAAAATAGTGTGGAAACATAATCTGTGTTCACCTCTCCCAAGGAAAGAAGCTCTCTCTGCTCCACTTATTATTGAAAGTGAGGTCTGAGCTCACGTAGCAGGATCTACCTTAAAGAGATTTGAGAGGGAGAATCTGGTCTGAAACCAACGACATTTCATGGTCAAGTTATTAAGATATGTTGCTTGATCAACATCTGCTACTGCAGATGCTGATGCTAGAAGTGGAAGGTTCTTACTGTTACCTGTGAGTTTTGTTTGGGTCGTCTTTAATCTAACAGCTGAATTTTATCCAGTCCTATACACTATGACATTTATCATGTGGCTTCATCTTTCAAATTGTCTTACTACCCAGTAAAGGTTGAAAAACAAGCAACTTCTCTAAACATAGTGGCACTGTCAACCAGTAGGTATTGTATTAAATAGCCTCTTGACAAATACTAAATATTAGCATGTTTCACAGGTTTGAATAGACACAAACTGTTAAATCAGAAAAAAATCAGCTACGTTCATCTAATCTTACTTGGGTAACAGGAATGACAATCTGGAAAATTATCTGGAATAATTCATACAAAGTATGAATTCATGCTGAGTGTGAATTATTGATGAAATTAGGGAAATACTTATGTTGCTGTCATAAAAACTACTCCTCAAAAATCACTGTCATTGTATTTTCCACTTAGAAATTCTTTCATGTCTCATTCCAATATAATGAGGAAAGGTGGTTACAGAAACAGCTTAGGACAATGAACAAGCCTGTTAGCCACTTTTTGAACTAAGCTGAACTATGGAACAGAGCAAAATTAGCAGACGCTGAACAGTGAAGCCAGGAGGAGTGAGGCATCCAGCTCAGAGATGGACAAGGTTTTGCAAAGGTTTTTTTTGTGTTTTTTGGTGTTTGGTTTTTTTGTTTGTTTCATAGAATCATAGAATGGTCTGGGTTGAAAGGGACTCCAAGGATCGTAGAGTTCCAACCCCCTTGCCACAGACAGGGCAGTTTGTTTGGTTGGTTTTTTGTTTTGTTTTTTGGATCATATAAGGCAAAATGAAACACCTAAATTAAAAGAAAACTACAGTTAAAGAAGAAAAACTAAAGACAAAGTAACAGAAGTCTGTGGGATAAACCCTATTTCATAGAAAGGAGAAGGAAATTCTTGAAATTATATGAACAAAAATGTAGGTCTAGAAATTGCATTGAGACAAGGCATTGTCTTGGCAGGTAAAGAGATATTTTAGGGTTCTTAAGAGGACACCATTGCATGGATGAAGTAATGTTATATCAGCATCATAAACTTTTTGAGCCAAACTTGAAAGGTCATTAAACTTCTAAGATTAGTTACACAAGATTTAATGTCTATGAAGCAGAAAAACAATTGAGACAGAAACAAAGCATAGGAATCAACATAGCCTTTTATCACATCCCCTCATTTCCCTAAATCTAGACCAGTATGTTCCTAAACAAACGCAATTTGAGTTAGCTATTTAAAGTTAGACAAAGAACCGTGTTCTTTGCCTAACTTATGTTTCTCTAACTTTATGTTCCACAAAATCCATTCAATTCCCAACTGCAGAATTTATCTCCTTGCTATCCAGTTAAAATACCAATTAAACACTTAACCTTGCTAATCTTTAATCAAGAAAATGAATGCTACTTTTAAACTCTTATTCAAGACTCATACTGTAGCATAAAATAATTCCTCTCATTTATGAGGACTTTAATGTTGCATCCAGCTGCTTTACTAATGTAACAACTATGCAGTACTGGCTGGTTATTTGCATTCTTTTTTATGTAATTTATGTGGTAGTAGCGATGACTGAAATAGTTTGCCTGAAGTATTCAAATAATTTAATAAATTTTGTCACCTATTTGAGATAAGCACGTAGTATTTACCATAACTTTTCTTTAATGGAATTTATTTTGCTGTGTGTATGTCAAACTTTCCGTGGTAGCAGATCCTGATAGGATTTTTGTTTGTTAATTTGTTGGGTTTTTTCCTTTTTCCCTTCTTTGAATGGTGAATGACTAAAACCAGATGAACTGCTCCCAGGATTCCCCAGGTGGCATGTGCCTACTATATGCAACTGTCTATGCGTGGTGTTCATTTCACCTAGCTTTTACATGGCAAATGTCGCTGGGCTAGTATGACATATGTTGGTAGGCCCTTCCTGTAATGGTGGAGAGTGATACACTGCTCCAGAACAGGTGCCTAAGCAGGAGCACCAAAAGCAGAGGACTAAGCCCTGTGGGTAAATCAAAGTCTCTCTCAGAGACAGGCTAGGTATTGGGCTTTAGCAGACACCTGCCTTGCAGATCATAGAATCATAGGACTGTTTGTGTTGGAAGGGACCTTTTAACAATCATTTAGTTCCAGCTCCTTTGCCAAGGGCAGGGACACCTTTCCACCAGACCAGATTGCTCAAAGCCCCATCCAACCTGGCCTGCAACACTTCCAGGGATGGGGCATCCACAGCTTCCCTGGGCAACCTCTTCCATTTCATCTTCATCACCTTCATTGTAAAGAATTTCTTCCTAATATCTAGATGTCTGTTTATAGTCAACTGTAAGTGTCTGATGTGGAGAAAAAAAGGCACATGGTGGTAACCTTTTAGAGATTGGCCCTTGAGAATTGGCCAAAGATATGTCTCAGTTATATGACTCTAAAGTAAGTTTCCATTAAGCTGTACCCGTACCAGTGTCACGCAAGCTTCAAGTATTTTCGCAGTCTCACTATTCACATCCTGTCATGGAAAGTTTTAGCTCTGGGGTCATGACTTAAAGGACCTGGAATGATTTGCATCAACACAGTAGTAGCACTGTAGTGGCTATGGGCAAAATAAACTAATTAATAATTGTATTTTTTCTAACAGAAATAATTTATCAGTAGAAAATTCTGTTTAAACTATGCTCTACACTTAAAGGCAAATCCAGGCATGTATCCAGGCATATAGTTTTCTTCTACAAACGTCACAGCTGTCAGTTATAATTTTGTACTGAAAAAATGGTCTTCAAGATGTGTGGTGTATTCTTAGTGATCAAGTTTTTGCTACTATGGTAATCTGAGCATGTAAATGAGGAAGGATCTGAAGGGAAAAGTAATACCTCTAACTGAGCCAATAAAATAGCAAACAAGCTTTTGGATATAGAAGCCATCTTTCAGGTATATTTTTTCCTTTGTCTTTTAGAAGAAGGGTGGCTTTCTTCTAAAAGTACAAAATTCTATCTTTCTACTGAAAGGTGAATGAGACATTTTCATTGAGACTGGAATTTAATTTATAGAATAAAATTCATCTTCTTTTCTAAAATTTGCTTTTGAGAGGTAATTGTTTCTTTGTCATTATTATTTCTAGATATTTCAGTGGAGGATCAAATAGGAAATTGTTGGCAGAATATCATATCATTAAGAGCTTTAATAAGCTTGGGTTTTGAGGGGTTTTTTTAAGTGTTCTTCTTTTAAATTATTTTTTTATTTTAGCACTTGTTTTTTTTTTTTAAGTGTTCTTCTTTTAAATTATTTTTTTATTTTAACACTTTATACCAGAGTTCCTCACTCATATCTGGTCTCCTGAAATCTTCATTGTAGATCCTGTGTTTCATGACATCCTCTTGCTCTTTTAAATTGAAAATCCATTATTCTCAACTGTTGCTCAAAGCTACAAAAAATATCTGCCAAAATTTACCGGTTAAATAATTACCTCTTGTTTTGCATTATCAAAATTGCTGTATAGAATAACTCCATGGAAACTCATGAAACTCATGAAAAATTCACTGAAGTACATCTATGACATGGGTTAACAAATATGTAATAAAAATGTGCCTTAGTATCTTGTCTGTCAGTTTTCTTCTCCTGATACCGTAAGTGCTCCGGAATCTGACAAGACATTTTGCATTTTAAGGCAGTTTGCTTCATCTTATTTATATTTACCATCTCCATCTCTGAAAAAAGACAGCACTGTTCCAAATGCCCATGTGTTAATAATGAACACAGAGGAAAATTTGTGTTTATTATCTCTGACTAATGCTATTTTACAGCTTTCAAAGATCCTCTACGTCCTGTCATTTTGGTGCATGGAAAATCTGGGGTTTTTGCATTACCAAGCTTGGCTTCCATCTAGCCATGCATTCATGACTGAAAAGTATGCCACATCACTTGATAAAGAAGAGATAATGAAGTATAATCAGCTTTTGCAATAAACGGCAAACCTCCCAATGACTGGCAGGATTTGTATTTAGTGTTATTATATTTTTTCATGAGCTCAGTTTGTAAAAGCATCATGCAGCTTTCATGTCTAATCCTACTCGGGGTGCAGTGTTCTTGCAGGCCAAGTTCAGCCCTCTGGGCATTGTTGCTCTCAGCCTTAGCTGTCCTCTTCAGGACTTTAATTTTAGTTATTCCTTGGTAAAAAAAGTTCATATCCACTCTTCTGCACTTTTGCGTGTCTCCTTTTCCCCTAAACTTGATTTGATCTTTGCCATTCAAGAGCTCATTTTTCCCAGGAATTGACTTGTTCTTTCAGTATTAAAAAAAGCTAGAGCAACATTTGGCTTTATAAAGGAAAGGAAACCCTTTATAAGAAAGATCATGGCATTTTTCAGACTGTCTGGAAGAAATTGCAAATTTTACTCTCCCATGTTTGATCTCTAATGAACTCCCTTTTATTGATTTAGGTACGGTTTCAGTGTCTGTAGTCAGTGGTGTCAGGGGAAGTTGACCCCAGCGGAGATGGCCCAGGAAGCAGTGTGCCAGGCACAAAGAGTGTTGCTGTGCAGCTCATCAGTGTGTGCGGAAGAGCCTTGTCAGAAGTACAGCAAGTCCCTGAAATCTCCCTAGCTCTACTGAAAGCAACCCCAGCTTATCAGATGCTGACATCTCCACTGACTGGAAGTGTCTTCCAGTGGTTTCCCAACCTCTTTGATGCTGCCATGTCCACTACTGATGCTCTTGCACTTTTGTTGCTTGTGCAGCAACCAGGAATCAAGTGCCATGTCAGAGCCCCTAGGACTACTACCATGGTCAGGGTGGCTAATGCAGAGTCCCAGGACCCTTCACATGCAGACAAACTGCTGTGCCCCACCTTTCTCTCTGTTCATTATGGACTCCTATTGGCATAGACCAAAATGATCTTTAGCACCCATATACTAAATTATTTGCATCCAAGGGACATTCCTTCCATTCCCGGTCTTCGGTACGGGAGCTACAACTCCCCTTGGTCCTGTTTCTCAGTGGATGGAAACCCCCTTGGAGAAGTGCCCTTCCTACCCTTCCTGGCTTTGCTGCAGGCATGTTCATCAAGTCACACAGCCCACATTTCTCCCAGCTCTACGACATGACTTCCAGCAATATGGGGTATTCATTGCTAACAGCACAGGGTCATAGGGTGGAATCAGAACAGTTTGGGTTGGAAGAGACCTTTAAAGATAATCTAGTCCAACCCCCCTGCAATGAGCAGTAACATCTTCAAATAGATCAGGTTGCTCAGAGCCCTGTCCAGCCTGACCTTGAATGTTTCCATGGATGGGGCTTCTACCACCTCTCTGGGTAACCAGTTCCAGTGCTTCAGCACCCACATTGTAAAAAAATTCTTCTTATATCTAGTCTGAATTTACGCTCTTTTAGTTTAAAATTGTTACCCCTGTCCTATTGTAACAGGTCCAGTAACCCATCCCCTCTGGTAGGGCTGTCTATTACCTGGCTTAAGAAGCTATCCTCCATGCACTCTGGGAGTCTCCTGGATTGCCTACAGCTCACCGTGCTACTTTTCCAGCAGATGCTGGGGTGGCTGAAGTCCCCCAGCAGGATGAGAGCTTGCGAGCGTGATACCTCCTGTAGCTGGAGTAAGAAGGCTTCATCAATAGGCTCTTCTTGATTGGGACAGGACAGGGTCCCATCCTTCAAATCCATCACTATGGGGAAAGATCAGAATAATGGAACCTGAATTTGTGAGACAGACATGCCTGGTGTGATCTTCACATTACTTGTTGATGAAGGATTATAGTTTGAAGTGTTCTAGCTATTATAACTTGGTCAGGTTTTGGCAACTATGGTCACAATAGGCTAGATGAGTTAAAGTAACGGTGGAAAATAGAAGTTAATGAGGATTGACATTTATAGAATCATAGAATCATAGAATGGTT
>KL265508.1:47970-74785 GCA_000699545.1 Podiceps cristatus
ACCCTAACAATCTTATGAACACAGCTATCATAAACTGTTGCAAAAACTGAAGCCAAATTTCAGAGAAAGTCTGAAAAACTTTTGACAATATATAAGGTACAGCAGAGCAAAGACACCTCAGTGAGTGCGTCCTTCCATTAAGCCCATGTACGCATAGTACTAAATGCATAAATACATTTTTCATATGTATTTTTTGGGGAATCATGGCATGACTCTTCTTTCAGTATATCTCAAGCTCCTTCAGCTTTTTCTAATGGACACATAAAATGTTCAATACATCATAGATGCAGATCCTCATACCGAGTTTAGATTGCAACGAAATTATTGAATAAAGGAGGAACCCCTTTGACATTTTCCCAGTGAAATTACATGTCTGTGAACACTGAAATTATTGAATAAAGGAGGAACCCCTGTGACGTTTTCCCAGTGAAATTACATGTCTGTGAACACTTATTAATTTAACAGTTACATTCACTAATTCACAGCTATGAAACACACCATTAGTTTTGTTTTTTTTTTTTTTTTTTTATCAATTACATCAAAGACATATAAGTAGTTTTATCTAGTGAAGACCGATTTTTTTAGCACACACAGTGCAAGATGGTGTTGTGCAAAACAGCAGACAGCCCCACAGCTTCAGTGGGCTTCAGCAAATAGGCTTAGGCAGCATTCAGTTAAAATTTCACGGAGTTTGCCACCCTCTGTCAGTTCATCTCGTCTTCTTTGTCCTAATGATCTCTGTTGCATTATGCGCTATTGACAACATTCCACAGAAATTAAAGTGTCAGCTTCAAGTCCATAAATGCAGGAAGAAATGTTTTCTCCAATTCTTCTGTTCCTATAAATGTGTGCCTTGTGGACATAATTAAGGGAATAAAACATGTCTTAATAAATATTCTGTAGCAGTTGTAAGCACTGTGATAAAATACGTTTGTCATCAAGAGGCGAGAACTGACAGTCTCATTTGAAGGAACAAAATTATCTCTATAAATATGAATGTATTTGTTTCTTGCTATATTTGAAACAGCCTCTAAATAATTTGACTTTCCAGTTTTCCTGCTATGAAATCAGCAGGGAGAATGTTCACCTACTATGAAGTGAAATTCATGTTAATTTTATTATGGTTTGAAAGCTATCATTTATCACCAGCTTTCTGGTACTGTAGTTTGAAAAGATTAAGACATCAATACATGTGGTTTTTTGCTTATTCTTTTCATGTCTAATAACTTTTTGTTCTAGCTGCTGACTTATGTGGGAAAAACTGAATATCTTTTCAAATGAAAGAAGTGTGCTTACAGTATTCTGTAGATAAGTGCGTTGCAGCAGTAGACCATGCTTCTTAGAAACAGGGCAACCTATGATTTTCATGGCTTCAGAGTGAGGCAAAAGGTGCTTAAAGGTTAACTTATCTCTGAAAGCTCTGAAAAATAAAGAAAATATGTAAAGGCATTTGAATGCTTGAATTATGAAGGCTGCTTCCAGAGACAGATAGGGAGAAGAATGCTTAAAAGGAAAATACAATGTGGGATGCTTGGCAGTCATCTGGACACAGTTCAGAAACATACTAGGTTTTCTATGTGTACTGGCCCTGTGCTAATTTTAAGAACATTATCCATAACCTAAAGACAAGACGGTGAAGCATAAATCAGAGCCTTATAGATGGACAGTCTTCCATGAGACTGTAATGGCAAGTGGTGAGGAGGATCCAATGGAAAAGAAAAGATACTGTCAGTAAAAAGCAGTAAACACAATTGGGCCTATAGACTGAACACACTAGTAAGCATAGTTTCTTAAATGCAAACATTTAGTAGTAAGCAGTCGTATTTTTTCCTTACTTTTGATGATTGTCAGAAAATATCTATTTGGTGGGTAGAAGTTTTTCAAAGGAACAAATCTGAAAAAATGAAACACAACAAAAATAACACCATCCACAAACACCTAGTGGTCTGGTGGCTATGGCACTCAGTGTGGGTATAGGAGACATGGGTTCAATTTACGGCTTTACTGGGTAACTTTCTTGTAACAGCGAATAGCTCTAACACATGTGACTGAGAAAAGTACATCACCAGTATCAGGGTGAGTAGGGCTCTGCTCTGCTCACTTTCACAAAGGGAAGATAGAAATCAAGGACAACAGTTGTCTTACCTACTTTCAGCCAACTAGAAGTTGAAAATGAAGTAGAAAATCTTCATTTAGACAGCTACTTTACCAAATGTGAAAAAATATATCCTGATAACTGTTGGGTGAATCATCTCCTGGATGTACCTATTGGTCTCTATTGACTATAAGAGAAGTCTGGACATACTCTTTTCAGTGGGTTATATGCTTTGACAGAGGAACCAGTGCTGAAGCTCAGATTTCTTTTTCATGGCAGGATAGAGAAACAGATTAGCAATCGTGTCAAACCTTAACATCCAGTTAGCCTAGATAATTTCTACTCTGAATGCCCTAAAGCTTTGCTTATTCTCAGGGAAAGCAAAGATGAAGGTGCCTGTCACTCTCAGTCTTCTGCGAAAAGCATCTCTTGATTTCATTCAAATGTGGAATGAAAACACTTTTTACCTCCACAAAACTTTTTTTTGTTTACACCACTAAATACTTATGAAACTTGAAATGCATCATAAAGGGAACAACATGGCACAACATCTAATGACTGGACAGTTTACACAATGCATAATGCTGTATACTTGCCGTTATAGAGTTTGGCCCAAAGTTTCTTTTCACTTATAATGTCATGCACCTAATAATTGTGAATTTTTCAAACACAAATGTTTTCCTGAAGATTATTTTTAATAGTCTGATCAAATTTATGGGATTTTCTCTACTTTATATATATGCTAGATATGATACAATTCAGTATTCAGTCACAATAGCATGTCTAAATGAATGCAAAGTTTAAGTGAAGCTGTATAACTCTCCACTCAAAAGTTTCTCATATCTTTTAGTACCTTCCTCAGAAATAAATATACTGTGGTCTAGAGCCAGCTGAATAATGAAAAAAGTTATTCATGGGTAATTATTCTCTGAGAAATGGCCAAATTTACAATAGGTTTTATTCATAATAGATTATTTGACCAGTTTCACTGGGGACTGCTGTGAATCAAATTTTCTAAGCAGTCAGGCTATCTCCTATATGAAATGCACATCTCAATACTGTTAAATGAAATTAAGCATTTCTGCAATATTATTCATGGTTCACTGTAGCCAAAGCATAAGCCGAACCTTATGCTCTGCAGCAGTTTTTATGGTGATATAAAATACTTTGAATACCTTTAAAACTATCAGAGTGTTGTCTTGGGATTTGTCTGCAGTTAAATACATTTTTTTTCTGCATCACCATTTCTATATCATTTCAATATTTGTGTTTTACAATGCCTGCATGATGGCAGTCAGTACACTGGCTTCATTGGATGGTGAGGCACTGGCACAGGTTGCTCAGAGAAGCTGTGGATGCCCCATCCCTGGAAGTGGATGGCCAGGTTGGATGGGGCTTTGAGCAGCCTGGTCTAGTGGAAGGTATCCCTGCCCAGCTGTGGCAGGGGGGTTGGAATTAGATGATCTTTAAGGTTCATTCCAACCCTAACCATCCTATGATTCTATGAATAAATCATTTATTTGTATACTGTTCTCTGATTAGATACCTCTGAGATCCCAGGGGTTTATTGTACCTCAGTTGTGTATAGTATATTTTATTATTATTATTTACTTATATCTTCTGACATCTTACAGCAGGAAGAATAGCGTGGTGATGGGTAACAGAGATTTCAGCTGATAAAAGATATAGTTTTCTTTTCAAGAGTGCGTAAGCAACCTGAAAGGTGACAGGACTTGCTTGAACTGCAAAAAGCCACACTGTGCCCCCAATGAGCTCATGAAGAAATCTGAGGAAGGGTGTGATAACATCTGTAAAAGGAGCTAGAAACTGCATAGGTTTTTTTAAGAATTACTTCGATTCATTCTACCAATGTGGAATAGTTCCTTGAACTGCAGTCAGTGGCACTAAACACAAAAAAAGCTGTCTGGCAGTGAAACCAAGTACAGGAACTCTAGCTGAAATTTTCTTTGGATGGTATGATTAAAATGTGTGTGTTTAAGAAGAGTGATATCAACGGTTCAAGGCCAAAGTAGTCTGCGTTACAAAAACCTTTTTCCTTTATGATCAAAGAGGAAAGATTACACCCTAAATTTATTATTACAGTTTTAAAGCCAATGGAAAACATTATATAATGTTTCCCAAACTGCAGGAAAATAAACCAGATTTTAGTGTGATACTATGACTGCACAGATTTTTATCTGCTATCAGTAGGGAAAAAGACACTGCAAAAGATTAATTTCAAAACCCCCATATATTAACCAAGAGGAAAGTTACTGTTACCCTAAGTTGGAAAGAGTTTATGTCAAATAAATCCCCCAAAGCCCAAGTCTCCATTCCTTCTTTTTAATTGTCTTTCATTTCCAGTTTCATAGTCTTTGTCTAAATAAGAACATTGGCTTAATTTCTCTACTTGAGTGTATTTTGACTGTCTTGGACTTTGCCACAGAACAGTTTTTAGTTAGTCCTTCTTGGTGCCCTGTTTTAGTTAGAAGTTACTATGATTCCAAGTTTCTTAAAAAAAAACCACAAAAAAACCCCACCTTATTTCTCTTCTGTCTTTGAAAAGGCCAAGGTAGTAAAATTTCCCAGACCGCTGGTGCTTCCTTATTTGCCCTTTACTTTCCATAACCAGCATCACTTCTTGCAGCATCAGAACTGTGAAATTATAAAATATAAATCTATATATACACCTTTCCTTCTTGCCAACCAAAGAAATATCTGATCTATTTACCATGAATGTGAGCTAGGTGATTTCTACATGTAGCACCTTAGAATAGATGCTTGACAATAAAAAAAAAAAAAAAATTGCTAAAAACGGTTTTTCTGTCTCACTGCATTTTTCAGGAGCGTGATTCAGCAGAAGCTGTTTGGGGCACTATGGCAAAGCCTCATAACTTACAGCCCAATAATTAATACCCTTCTTGTGGGCTGTGGGAAAAACTGGCTCAGCTGTACTCTGCCTGCTTTGTATCGGGGCCAAGAGCCTCCAGCTGGTGCCTTACAAATTTCTTCTTTGCCCCCTGCAGCCAGGGCAACCTGAGCTTGAACCCCATCTCCTAAAATCCTAGAGCTCAGGAACTGGGCTACTCTCCTGAGCCTCGGGAGCCTTGGTCCCTGTCCCAAAGTAGATAGAAGAGCAGGTCTTCCTCTGCGAAAAATTAAGTGAAAAATTAACCCTACTATGATTAGAGCACAAAGTTGCTTTGCTTTTGTGAGTGCTGCCTAGCACTTTCACTTGAAATCTCTCTCTTTCTTTCTGCATCTTCATCATTTTTGCTAAACTAATCTTTTTGAAAGCCTGAAATGGAAACTACAGAGATCACATCATGACTACTAACATACCAGTTCAGAATTATTTTGATTAGTCAAAAGTATTCTCCTTCCTCCAAATGTTGCTTTATATTTGCCATAATTTTGAAAGGTTTTCTTGGATCTACTGGAAAGTGAAAAAAGAACCCACCTCACTATTTTCAATTTACCAAGGTTTAGATGGTCTAATTTTATCTCAAAGCAAAAATAAGCATGTTGAAATCCAGCATCTTACTCCTCTCAACTTGTGAAGGGAAACTCACTGCTGAATGCAGCGGTGGTTTTATAGATATCACTAATGAGAAAAATAAATGTTAAAATGTAGCTTAATCCAATTCAATTTTTGGTTTTCTCAAAGAAGCCTATGAGTCCAATTTCAGGAAAGAAGAAAAAACTTGTTATCGTAGGAAATTAAAGGCTATTGACATATGAGTAGCTATTTTCTTGGTTTAGACATTTATATACATTTAGGTCATTTGACTATAATACCTCAGTGCTGGTTAAAAGTACTTGAAGATAAACCAGGGAAGAAATTAATGAGAGTGTTATAGGAAACCAAATGGTGATTGCTGCTATTTGCCAAGACTAACTGGGGAGACAAGGGTATAAGAAAAAGGAACTGAATCAAATGCAGCTTGAAGTGGCTTCTTCCTAGCCCCACAAGATGTCTTGTAATTATTAAGATAATGAGTGGGCAGCAGACCAGGAGAGTTGGGTGTCATCGTTTCACCAGTGATCAGCATAGTTCAATTTATAGCGAAGGCTAACTTACTTCTCCTGTATCTCATTCTGAATATGTTCTATAATCACTCTGGGGAAATATGGATATAAAAGATTCAGAAGAATTTGAGAGTGCAGCTTGTGGGTGTACTTCTTAGGGGGCTCTGGTATTTTAAACTTTATTTACGAGACCATTCAGTGAAAGTAAGAAGTATCACTCTGAGTGGTGTCACACATAGAAAACCACTACAGTTCCCTGCTGTAAAGCTGGTTCTTGCTCCTACCTGTATAATTTATGAACAAAAAGAGAGAGTCAAAAACCTCAGAGGATACCTCCCGGTCATGGAAATAAGGTTGTATGGTTATGTGACTTTTTAAAAGAGTGAGAAATCAGTAAGACATAACAGATAATCCACAGAACAGCACATAGGCTTACATTCAATATTTTAAGCCATTCATTGAAGAACTGTGTCAAAGAGCATATAAAAAGCCCAGAATGAACCAGCTGCCTATTTATGGCTGTTTTACTGAAGAGTGTAAGTTGTAGTTTGGTTTAATTTGCTCCCTCCCTGGAGCACTGGTGAAATAAGACGTGAATTTTACTGTGTCACATAATGCCTCTGGATGCAGCTGGACACCTTTGCTGCCACGCTAATCCTGCTTTCAAATAAACTGACATTTTACCCATGCTCTGAGAAGCTAAGGGGGGAACTCTCAGAAAAATGTACTTTTCTCTGATTCATGACAAAGTGGAGGCAGAGTGGCCAAAGGATGGCCGAGGCATGAAGGGTTTAAACAATGGCCATGATTTGCATGGGAGTAAATAAGCAAAAGGAACAATTCTCCCCTGCACTGGATTGCATATTTGAAAGCAGTATTTTGGCCTACGGTATCTGACTTCACTAACTCTTTTTCCTGTGCGTGATGGCAAAAGGGAGATGGATCTTGGTTTTGCTGTATGTTTCTCAGTTTCCTGCAGAGTGGGAAATGTAAGTAAACTGAAGAGTATATGTTGTAACCTGGCTTAATTTGCTCCCTTTCTAGGGCATTTACTAAAGAAATTGTTGTTCTATGAGTCAAACTACTTGTAGATGAATCAAATTACTCATAAACTTGCTGCAGTAGCACCACACTGCTGCCTGCCTGGAAGCTATCTGCAGAGTGGTCTTTTTGTGGATATCTAGTAACGCACTTGAATGAAAATAGTAACATGCTCAGGGTTCACATAGAAAGCACATTTTAAAATTAAACTCTTGCAGCTTTTATATGGAAATGCATGCAATCCTGATAAATCACGGGACAGGCCTAAGAAGAAATTCCTCTGAATTATTAGGCATGCACACACTATGTTGAAAGTGTCATTATAATGCATATAATTTCAACAAAATAATAGATAATCACTGTGAAGTGCTGGGGTGTTTTTTTGTTCTCTTTCTTCAGTAATTGGAATAACTGCCAGAGGTTTCAGTTGTCAGCATTATGTCTGGGGTATGTCATATTATTCATGTCAGGGATCATGAGGTGAAAGTGAAATTCCTTTGCAAAACTGGTGACAACACTTGCTGAGATAAAAGAAAGAAGTAGCAGTATTGGCACTGAAGGAATCAGATTGGCTGTCAAAATAGTATTACAGAGAATGAGAGAAAGACACTTAACTAAAATTAATTTCTTTTGAAGGTCAGGCTGAAAAAAAGGAAAAGAGTTATATTATTTTGATGTTCTAAAGAAAAAAAATGCAAAATTTGTGAATGTTAAATCATAGCATTTGAAATCTGATTTTTTGAGCAGCTGCCTTGGTCTGTTTTACTTGTGGAGGTTTGTGAATGTACATGTACCTTGTTAGAAAATGTCTTACTAAGTTTCTTACTAATTGCAAGATGAGAGACTATGTGTGAAAACTGATAGTCTCGAGGGACTACTAAGTAGGGCCTTAGTTTTGCAAAACTGCGTACATGTGCGAACATATGTGTACATATTCAGTCTGACATCCTTGATGCCAAAGTGATGACTCAGGATAATGGTGTTGACCCCAGAGGTGGGCCCAGGTGAAGCATACACTGGGGTCTGGGGGACAACAGCCCAGGGTCATTTCATACAGCATGCATATAATTTTAGAGTATTGAGCAGAATAACGTATAATTAGGAATCGTAATTTGACTAATCAATGTCCCCAATCTATTTTAAATTAATTAATCTAGTGGAATGTTTTCTGTCAAAGCTGGTGTTATTATTTCTAGCCTCATATTATGCTGAATAAAATGGGGTTGCTTTATGGTAATAGACTTATAGACATCTTCAGAGCATGTGTTATTATAATTTTCCCTAAAAGGCAGTAGCAGGTTTCACAGAGCCTCAAATAAATCTCAAAATAAGGGAATCCAGACAGGTATGTGATAATCATTTCTTCATTATCTCTCTTGTAAAAATCCTTCTCTTCAAGCAGTGCTAGAGATTTAACACTGGAAAAAGATAAAATTATAAAAAAGTAGCAGTTTTCAGAATTATGGAAGCAGTGACATATAGTATAAACTCAGAACATAAAAATCTGAGAAAAATAGGTGCATTCATTTCTTGTCTAAAGTAACTGCAACTACTTTCCTCTCAGCTTTACTGGCCTAATGATCCATAAATTTTGCTGCTTCTCCTGGTACAGTAAAAATATGAGCATTGCCTTAAAAACTAATTGGAAGCCTTGCTGGGTAAAGCCCGATATAATCCTATTTTAAATCTCTCAGCCACAGTTAAGATTGTGGAGGTTTTAGAGAAAGAAGAATTATAATAGAGAGGTTTTTTTCCCTTTGAAGTACACTATACAATAAGCCTGTATTGCTCTGCCTCTTTTTAGTTAAATGTTTGGGTCAGTGGCACCTGAGAAGAGCACTTTATAAATCAGGACCTTGGTTTCTTGGTAAAAAAGACTATTTCATGTCAGGATACATGAAAATCCAAGCCACTGGCTATTTGCTTACATTTAATTTGTATATTATGGGCAGTAATGTCAGCTGATGTAAATGAACATACATCTTGATTCCAGTGGTTCCACTTTAACCTACATCTGCTGGGGATGTTCTGGTTCCATTCCCCAATCATGGGTCTATATGCATATGTTAAAGAACAGAGGTAAGTTTTACTGATTTACTATTTGAATCATGCCTGAAGCTCCATAAAATTCAAGACTCTCTATCAATCTCTCATACTGTCCAAGAAGGAAACTAGCAGCATGATTTATTATTAATGTTTTCAGTGTGACATGTACCTCTAACGTTTAAAACAGATAGTAAGTACTCATCTCAGTGAATGGGCATATGCTGCCAATCTTTGTTTTGTTCCAGAAAAGACTGATAATCCTTGAGGTATTTAGTCTGTATAGGAAAAACTCATGAAAGACTTCAACAACTTCACTTATTAACTTCAATAATAATAATAATAATAATAATTGTTATTGTGTAATAATTATTTACTTCAATAAATTATTGTGAGGGTTAGCAGGGTCTCTCTAGCAGAGTTACAGCAGAGAAATTAGAAATATATTTCAAAGCACGAACCAGCCACTGACAGGTGAGACTTGGACAGACTGTGTCCATCAGGATTTTATTCCAGAGCAGCTTACCCCGAAGCATCTTGTGTCTGCCTTGAAACACTGAATTGTGCCCAGCGGCAGACAGGTTCACTCAGAGACTGAGTGGATCACTTGAGGGTGCCTCTGTTCCTAAAAATACATGTCTGCTCTGCTGCCTTTGAGGAAGAAGTGTGTCAGTTTGTCACAGGATTTATTTCTGTTAGAGCAGAGAAATTATTTCACAGTAGCAAATACACACAGTTTAGTTTCTCCACTGGAACACATTAAAAATGAGAAACATGCACTGTGAGGTATGATTTACCCCCAAAATAGAGAGAAAAACCTCTTCTGCTGTGCTAGATTTCAGAGATCCCCACACACGCTCCCACAGTGGGACACCAGCTCATTAGCTTTTCCTCTCTCTGCAGGCACAGCTGGGTAGTATTTCAGCTTCAAAAAGCAGGCTCTACACATTTGCTGCTCTCGCTTTCTCTGCGAGGTTAGACTTACACTGGAGAATTTCAACTGCATTTTTTCCTACACACCTTCTTCTTCTGTGTTCTTCACATCTGGGAGAGGATTCTGCTTCACAAATAATTGAAGAGAAGGAGAAACTATTGTAGACCATAAATTTTAAGTACATAGGTAACTGTGAAGTCATCTAATCTGTCTTCCTGTCTGTGCAAGCCAGCACATTGCATATAGGTGTTCCTGGGGGCTGGAGTTCGGACTGAAAAATGAAACAAGGGAACCCAAAGTCAGAGATCTCTGCTTTCCTTCAGGTCATTAAAACAAGCGAAACAATACTAGCCAAGAAATGAGCAGCCCTTGTTGAATCAAGGATGACAGATGAGACACTGATAGGATCTTCCAGAGACTCTGCTGAGGCAGGAGCTGCCTTGGGGGTGGGAAGGCAATGCAGGACCCGCGAGAGGACACTCCTCCAGCAAACTGAAAGTCTGTGACTTCTGGCAGCTATTTAAACTAAAACATAGCACAAGTGCCCTGGCAATAGAGGATAAACAAGTACTGTTGGGGAAAGATCCTGGGCCAGGTATCTTAGCTTTCACAATTATGATCAGTGCTACAAAGAGATGAGTGCAAGTTGAAGAGGGATGACATGAACAAGTGGAGCACAGACATGGATGAAATGGGCTGTTCAGCATGGACAGGAGGGCAGGAAAGGGACAGATACTTGTACCCTCTCTTAAGGGGACTCTTGAATGTTAAAAAACTCCAGTAAGAAACCAGAGGTCAAGGTGAGATGGGACTAGTTTTGGTATGTTTTGGTGGGGGTCTGTAACTGATCACCTAGGGCAGAGGAAATGGTGGACAAGCCTTAAATAACTATTTCTTGCCCTCATGGGGGTCTTTCATACATCTGAAGGGAGGGCACCATGACATTGAGCAAATAAGGAAGCTGAAATACTTGACACGTTTTTCTGTCTCAGTCCTTACAGACAAAGCCCTCTCCTGGTACCTCTGCTTCTATCAGTACAGTTGGGAATGAGAGAAATAGATAACAGTTGGGGAGCAAAAGCTTTAGAGCACTATTTAGAGTAGCAGAATGTCTTCAGATCTGTGGATCTGAATGGGATACACCTGAGGGTATTGAAGGAGCTGGCTGAAATGATGGTGAGACTCACCTGTCATCTAAGAAAATTCACGTTGATCAGAGGAGGTTCTTGCTGACTGGGAAAAAAGTCAACACACATACTTCTTTGAGACAGGCAAGGAGGAGAAGGTGGAGAATTACAGGAATCTCACCATAAAGCTGACAAAGTCCAGGTTGGATGAACGAGAAATTTTCAACCCAGATAGCAGTCTAGTGTTCTCTGTTGAAAAGGGATGTTGAGAAACTGGAGGGATGAGGGGAGGACTACCACTGGCCAAAGACAGCATGTAGTTCACAAGGAGAGGAAGAAGCATCTCATTTTATTTAGTCTAGCAAAGAGGAGCTAAGGAGCAGTAGGACAACAGTGTAAAACTACTTGAATGGGGGCTAGAAAGGTAACAGAACCAGTAGTGACAAGTAATATAAAAGGGGCAGTGACCAGAAATTTCTGCTTTTGGTGTTTAGAAAAAATCTTTTCACCAGAATAGTGCAGCACTGAAATGGGTTTGCCAGAAAGACTTTTAAACTTCTATTCTTGGTTGTTTTAAAGACTCAGATATGGCGACAGCTGACCTGATGTAGTTACGGGAATAGTCTTACTCCGAGCAGGATGACAGACTAGATGATCTCCAAAGGTCCTTCCAGCCAACGTTTCTAAGGTTCTGTGTCCACCGCAATAGAAAGACAGAAACTGGGAGTGTAGTTATGCATATGCTGGCAGAACAGCCATACTCATGTCATCTAAAACTTACTACAATGTGGATTTTGTGCCTGATTTAATATATGGGTCCTGATGTTTTTTTTAATTAGAGATGTAGTATTCCCACCAAGGATGCCCACTTCCAGTTCCACTTAAAGCTATCTCACTGTGAATGCTTGGAGTCTGTTGGATGAAACAAACAACATGGTGCTCTGCAATATACTGGAAGATACCAGGTCCTAAGAAATGTTCATTTACATAGCAAGCTACACCGGAAAGCATTAGCTGATATTAATTGTAGCATAAGTTATCCAGCTATGATAAATCTGCTTGGTTTATACAGTTTTATGCACCTGAAAGACCAGAACTAAATTCATCTTCAGACTGAAAAAACATCTTGTTTTTTAAGTCTTGATGTAGAAGAGAAAAAACTTTACTTCCCAAAACACATTATTCAGTTCTGTAACAGTAGCTTTTTATTCTTGCAGAGCTGAGTTATGGATATATCTGTAGGCTACAAGAGTAAATTCAGTCAACCTGTCAGATATCCCCTCTATAAAAGGAGACCCTGCAGTATAATTAGGTCAGTAACAGCAACACGTTGATTATACTTACTAGAAAAAAGGGAACCATCGGCTTTTGTAATAATTTGTTGTAAAGTTCCTGGATTCATATGTACAGTTAAACAACAGATTTCAGAGCAATGGGAGCATTTCTCTAAGACAGAGACCATTTCTAATTTTCATATTTATCCTTACCTTTAGATTAAATTTTAGGCAACTGATTATGAGCCAAATGACTGCTTTTACAAGACCAAGCATTATGGTTGAACTGTATCCCTATTTTCCTCTTATTTCTTCTATACTATATTTACTTTAGAAAAAATTAGATATAAGGTTATCCAGCATCAAATGATATCATGGTAGCAAAAGAACTTTGGAATAGGGTCAACACTGTCCTTCAAACATACCTTTCTGGAAATGGGCATGTTGTCATGTAGCCATAAAACAACTACTACCTGCGCTATATCTGCTTTCTCATGTGAGTAATAAGAAATGAAATTTAGATTCAACAAATATGTGTGTAGGTAGTAATTTGCTATTGGAGGAGGACAAACACATATGATTAACCTTGCCAAGGTCAGAACAATTCCTTCCCCTCACTGTCTCTGGGACACATAGTTTATCCCCAAAAGATCACAAGTCAAAGCAAAACAACCCTTCATTTCAGATGGATTTAAACATTTTTCCCTTCCCCCCCCCCCAAGTGTATCTTTAGTGTGATGTGTCACCCCACTCAAATCTCTTGAAGTAAAATGTGTTATAGTAGAGTTTTCTCTTCAATCACTGTCTCTTTCTTCCTGTGGGATCCATAGGGATTGTGTAAAGCAATAGGAGAACTGATCTATCTAAGGGTTTGGCTCAAAGCCAAGACTAAAAATGAGTTCAACAAAAATCTCTCTACATAGCATCTGAAGCAATGCCACGGGTAAAAATACATTCCTAGAGAAAACTTCTCCCTAGTTGTTTAAAATATGTGGCAGTCCAACCAGCACGCCAAGCAACATTTGGAAATACTCTTCTGCACTGCACTGCACAGTGCACTTCCAGCATTGACTGGAAGCGATTTCCTAACTGGCACGAGATCTGCATACAGATTTTTCAGACTGAAGACTGCATTGTAGAACATAGTAGAGTGCAAATCACTCAAGGTAGCGCCAACTATTGTATTTCAGCAACCATGTCAATTCTGCAACATCTCTGCCAACCCAGCACTTGGCCCTTCTTTCACAGGAAAGATGAACTCTAGAATTCCCTAGTTGTATACTGAGACAAAAAAAATGATGAAAATCAATCAGACTTCACTTCCAAAATTTATTAAAGACTGGTAATTTACTCTTATCTACCCCCA
The DNA here is from genome assembly GCA_000699545.1 of Podiceps cristatus. NCBI lineage: Eukaryota > Metazoa > Chordata > Aves > Podicipediformes > Podicipedidae > Podiceps > Podiceps cristatus. Next base: position 61,880 of record KL265508.1, read on the forward strand.
CCCCATTATCCTCTTACTTTTTGTCTTGTTCATGTCATAAATTGCCGTAAGGCTAAATAATTTTCATGCTATGCAGTTTGTCCCCCACACAGAGAAATTTGGGGTTGATGGGTCTTAAGAGAAGATTGTTTTTATGATCTATAGCTAACCTGCCTCAGAAAGAATCAGATACTATGACCAAATAAATCAAAATGAGTAAATTAGTATCTGTACTTTAGTGTATGCTATGAATACCTCTACCAGATGAGAATGCGTTCCCGTTGAGCCAAAGATTTTTATAAGAAAGGTTCATTGCTTTTAAAGAAACAAAATGCAGCACAAATAAAAAGTGGATTTAGATGAAAGTGGGTGTCTTCTGAAGGTTAAAAGATGTGATATTAATAATTAGGTAGTAATTGTTGAACAAGACAGTTAATTTTAAAATATGGGGTTTTTTTAACAATTGCATTTTCATTTTTGTATTCCTTGTTACAAAAATTTTCAATATCTTATGTATTATGGAAGACTACTATTAGCTACATTGAAAGGATCTGATTACTTTATACTCTGATATGGTGTGTTTTTTCTACAGAAACATACTCTCCGTATTCTGTTCAGAGTTTAAAAAAAGCAACAAGAAAATATTCCCAGACCTATTTCTCAATAGCACATGGTTTTGTCAGAAATTGGTAGCTGTGCTTGTTTTAGGTGCCAGACATCACTTACTGTCCACTTATTACTCGGTCTCAGTATAAAAGTTCTGCAAAGTGTAACAATTTATCCTCATTTCTAATGAATAGTCTGCTGTGTCAAGGACTGTTCATAGATCCCGTCACAACTGTACAGGCAGCTTGCTCACTCACAGCAATGATACCTCTACCTTGGCAAAAGGAGAAATTGAAGCCACAGTTTTTCTGAAATATTCAGCACTGGCCACTCGCAGAAACCAGATGCTGAATAAACAGGCTGCCAGTCTGCCTTCTGCATAGTGACTTGTATTTGCAGGTACAGCTTTGCAACAGTCAGTGAGGATTCAGCATTATTTTTGTTTTGAACCCATCGCTCCACCTACATACAGCACACCAGCTGATATAACACTCTTGGAAATGTTCACTTAAATTGGAGTGATCCATAATGGAAGAAAAAGTTGCCTTCCTCTGAGATAAAACCAGAACAGCATCACACATTTACTTCACCCAGCTAAGCTCTAGGGGTATTTTTCTGTCTTTTCAAGGCTTGTGAAAATGCTGGTAGTGGAGGCAATGCTCAGGTACAAATACAGAATGAGTCAGTTCTGAGCCTTTTGATTTGTGTGGCTGAAGTTCAATTTCTACAACTTATGTTGCAGAAGGACTAACACAGCAGTAAAAAGAAACAAGAGTTTCTGTCTGACTGGCAACTCAAGATCAATTGACTCACTTGGCCACCCAACTGAGAAGCCCCTTTATTTCTTTGTTTTTATCTGAGAAGCACCTCTCATGGCTTCTGAGGAAAGCCTTATAAGTAAAAAAAACCCTGGTTTTGTTCTGATGATTGAAGCAAGGCCACTGAACTTTAAGGACCTGTACTAATGTACAGGAGCAAAGGAGTTTATGCAGGTACAATTAGCTGATCTGCATGTCTGAAGACTGATTCACAAGTGAACTATACAACTCAGTAAAAAGCAGTTCTGTAACTTTTTAGGTACTGCGGCTGCTATGCTCATTTTGGGTAACACCAACATTTTACTGTGAATTCATTGGCCAAAATATCACTGTGAAACTTCATTAAACCCCTAAAATCAAAGTCATACTCTGAAGAAGAAGGGTCTTCAGATGTCTCTCCCCTGAGAACTGTCTCCACTTTCCAGGTGTTCTCATGCACAGATTGATAAAGACATAATCCATGGTTACATCACCTGCCAAAGCAGCCCTTAAGAAATAAAGACCATTCGGTATTTTCAAACTGTATTCAGGACAGTTGTAAAGTTGCAGAAATTTGATCAGGATCCAAAAAGAAAACCAACCAATAAACCTGCCTTCCCTACTGTTTGGCATAAAATTCAGCTTTCTTACTCTTGAAATCACACAATCCCACTGAAACTCATTTACAGTTTTTGATCTAACAGAATTTTTCCCATTTCAAAAAAGCTGGAAACTTCAGACTTTAAAAATATCACTACTGGCATGGTCTTCCTTCCTTTTACTGTGGTGTGAATTATGTCTATCACTTATGTTTGATTTTTTTCTTTCTTTCTTTCTTTTTTTTTTTTTCTTTCTTTTAAAGGAATTGAAAAAGGTCATTTTGTGGCTTTTACATGCTTTCTCGGGTCTGAAGAGCTAGAACACATATTCACACATACAGAGAAAAAGACAGAAAAAACCATCCTGGATATCATTCATATAATTTCAGTTTACCACTAAGTGCTACAAGGAAAGAAAAAACAGCAGTAAAGTACCACAGAAGTGCAAAAATTAGTCTGCTTAATCAAAACACATTTTGAAGTAAAAGTGACTGCAAGATTTTCCACACCATATTTTTGCATAATCATTCTGGTGGTGTTACTCTCTAATCAGCACAGTCAGCAGTGGGAGAAGACACAGACTGCCAGGCCCTCTGCTTGCTTTCCCAAACTTCCGTATCAGCCCAACTTTCCCTGCAAACAGCCTTCTTTAGGCAGCATATCACCAGAACGCAACTCAAAAAGCAGGTTGGGAGAGGTGCTGTATGGGAATGGGAACCACAAGGGATCTGTGTCAGCCAGAGCAAGGAAATGAAACCACCCACCCTTTCTGGAAAAGAAACCCACCACCCTTTGGTTTTCGTTCTAGCACTGTTTTATTAGAATGTAAAACACTTTGCTATCACATAGTAACTTCAGAAAGAGAAAAGTCAGGTCTACTGGATGAAAGGATGAAAGAACTTGAAGAAAAAATTGTTGAAAAGTAGTTTGCCTTGTGGATCCTTGGAAGGATTCCTTGGAAGGATCCACAAGCCAGGGTGTAAGGAATTAGTTCCTTATACTCTGGGTTTCTGGTCCAGAGAAGGTCTCTGACTTCCAGTGCAGGATCAGTCCTCACACAATTTCCTCCAGCTCTCAGAGGTGCTTTGGCATGAATCTGTTGGATGTAAAAACTGGATGCAGAGATGTGCTCTTTTTCAGGTGGTTCCTGCAAAGCAGATGACAGCTGTTGGCAGTACCTAACTGGACACCTGCCATCCTTTTGGCCGAGCTGACTTAGAGCAAGTGTAGTGTCGTGTTCACGGGGAGAGACAAGGAGAAGTTACACAGTCAGTCCTACCTGCGTGTACCAGCAAAGACAGTCCTGCATTGCTGTGACCCTCGCAAATACACCGAGCTGCAGTTACTGAAGATTCCTGTGGGAAATCTTTTTATGCCGCAGCTAGTGAGAAGGAGGATACGCTCCAGAAGATAGATCTGACATGCTGTCCTACACTGCAGGGGCGAGTGTATTGGTCATAAGATTAATACCAACCTACAGGTGTCAGCATTGAATTCTCAAGTATCTTGAACAGGAAAATATGTGGAACTTGTCCATGGCAAAGCCAAAGGCAGATGTGTTTATTTTCTCTGATCTACAGATGTGGATTTTTAAACTGAATTTAATCCCAGTGTTACAAATGATGGTCAAAACAAAAGAAGCATCTCCTGTAGAAAAGAGGTGGTTGTGTGAAGGTATGCAGATTGCCCATACAGGATGTGAGTCAGCAGTAATCCTACCTTTTCAACAAATCAGCTAGTTACACATATTATTTCACAAATTATGCTTCAAAATAGAATTTGAAAAGATGTAAACATGGGTCTAATAAGTGTATAATAATAACATTTTCTTCTCTCATTATTGCAGAAGGCAATATAACACCACATTGTTAGTACTTAGTAGTGTAGGTTCACAAAAAGTTCTGCAAAAAATATACAAGCAAATGGAAATGCCATTCCCTGACTTCAGAGAATGCTAAAATATTTCTAGGTTTAATTCAGATATATATACCGACAGATAAGATAACAGTGCAGAAAGCAGCACTGCAGTGTACTATTTTGCCTGGAACAGTAACTTTGACTTTATATAACTTGCTCCTTGGGAAACTCATTTCATCCTTTGGGGAATTAGTGCTTAAAAGGCCCTGGAAAAAAACAGTTATTTATTTATTCCTATAACATCAAGAAGAAATGCATAGCAAGGGAAGAGAGAACACCTATTTGCATTGTCCTTGCTTCCTTACGTTGTTATTAAAAGCTGAAGAGACAATGTCTTCAGTTCCATCAAATCACATGTGCATGTATGGGGCAGGGCATGGAATCAAAACTGACATTTCCAAAGTTTGTAATCTGTGTTCAGGTCCAGCTATAAAATAATTATACATTTGCAGCTCCCTTCAGCCTGTCTCCTAGACATGCAGAGCGCGGTGGTAAGGCTGGCACACCATTTCATACACCCAAGGTATATTACTGAGGTACACAGTAGAGGGATCACAAATACCTATAAATCATATAGGCCCCTCTGAAACAGGCACATCAAGTAATGCTTGTCCCAAACCAGACGTGACATGGTGCTTTGTGAGGCTCACATGTTCTCACACAGCAGCCATGAGGTCTGAGATTGCCGGATACCACCAAGGCCCCGGCTCAGAGCAAGGCAGCTCTGTTAGCCACGGCTAGTGTTCCTGCAGCTGCAGACGTGCTTTCTGAAGGCATTAGTGTTCCTGCAGCTGCAGACAGGCTTTCTGAAGGCAGTGCTTGAGCATGCTTGGCTGGGAACAAGGACAGAAAGCAATCTGGGGCTGCTCCGCGCCTGAGCGCTGCCAAGATGTACGTACTCAAGGAAAAACTATTTTTCTTTTTGGAGGGATCACTCTCTCTCTCTTTCATATCTACATCTAATCTATATGTATGATCTCTCAGAAAACCTAATAATGATTCTGTGCTCTCTCTCTATATATCTCTAAATATATGTATATAACATTTTAATAATATAGAAACCCTCTAGTAGGTTTATCTGATTTGTTTTAGGGAAGCTGTCAGACCCTTGAAAGCAGCAGAAGCTATCAATGCAGAAAACCTCTCCAGAGGTAAAACACGACCATTTGCAGTGCTGTGTGGAAGACAGAGGGACGAGGAATATATTTTCCCTTATAGCACCCTTAGGAAGCAGACTTTGCTACCTGCTTTTTCCAAGTGAAGTTAGCCTTCTTCCTAACAATACAGCTATTGTAACATATAGATAAGATTTGTTAAGTTATCATATTTTAACACAATATGATTAAGTTAAATTAATCATAGCTTGAAGACTGCCTATCAGCAATAAAAACAGAAGAGTCATAAATATAACTCCATCTGTGACTGAATAAATATCTTTATCACTCCTTCACTGCAGGGATTGAGGCAATGCTTTTTCCATATGAGTCTAGGTGCATCATCAAGGGTCTCAATGCTTTTTTTCCTTCAGTGTGCCAGGGGAAAAAAAAAAAAAGTAGTATACTGCCTGTGCTTTTCACTATAAATGACATACTTCAAAGACTGCTTCAGATTTTAAATTATGAACTGGTTATGAAATGGAAAGGATACCACAGATAGAAAGGTGACTGAGACTGAAAGGAGAAATCCAAATATTTTAGAAAATTACCAGGCATAACTACTCACTATTTAATACTTCTTTTCAAATAGTTTTACTTTGGTCTAAACAGATTGTAATTCTCAAAGGCATGATATTGAACTTCCACTTGCTATAAGCCTTTGCTTCAATAAAAAAGGCTTTTTATGTTGGAAAGAAAGAATTGTTCTGCTTTCCCAGTTATAAACTCACTCACTCTTTCAGTGATTTCTATCCACATAAAGTGATGCTTATAAATACCATCTAATAGTGTCTTTATATTTGGTGTATTCAAAGACTGTCAATTTTAAAGTAATGGAAAATATATAAACTTCAAGTAGAATTAAAAAGAGTGAGGAAAAATGAAATTGTATATTGAAAAATCAAGCTGTTCATAAACAACATTCAGTCTCCAGAAATCCAGAAATGCCTCACAGGTATCAGAGTCAATATTAAGGCAATCATGATGATTGCATCAGATAATATTTTTGTTTATTAAATGGAGAAGGAGACTGAACTCCTTTTAGCAAGTAAATAGGTGTCTGAGAGGAAAGTTTGATTTATTTATTTTTTTTTAAGAATAGCCCAAAGCTGCTTAAGACCCAAGATTTTTCTAAAGGGACCTGCAAGAATCAGGTTCTCATCTGCTCCAATATGTCAGGAGGGATCAAGCTTCTCTGGGTTTCTCTGAAAATCCCAGTTTGGAGAGTTACAGTAGGTGGTGGAAGATGTGTCTGATTTCCTTCCTTTGAAGTGAGTTTTTGTTTATGAAGATATTATATATAAGTTTATTAAATTACAAATTACAAGAAAGAAAGGAACCTGGGAATATTCAGGATTAAAAACTTGCAATAACTTCCTAACTGAAGGGCTCGCAGAGTCTTATAATCAGAAGTCACCCAAAAAGTCTTGAATACATGTTTATCTACATTTTTTTTTACCATTAAAATTTTGTAAGTAGTCAATACTGTGGCAAAACTGTTTCCAAATTCCGGTATGAAAATACACATCTATCTACACTTTTGGTCTTACGCTAAACAGAAGGGGTGCGCATGCAAAGCAAGTAATTGAAATTGCAAATAAAGACTATGAACATAGCTGTTTAAAAATTTGCCTGTCTGCTGAAGTACTTGCTTCCTGGTGGCATCACCTTAGTAGTAAGCCCAGGAGAACCCATTAGCTTGAACTCTGCTCCATGCTGTGCTGCACCTATAACCGTTGGGGAGTGGTTTACACAGGATTGAGCTAACCTATTTGAACTAACCTTGGAAGGAGACGAAAAGCTCTGAGAGATCATTTTCACCTGATGCAAGATCAGGCAACTTCCATAGGGGCTTTCCTGCTCTTCCTTTTCCTGGCCTCAGATTCCCACTGCCCTTGTGTCATCTGTTGTGACCGTGCAGTTGAGCTGGGAGCAGGCTGGAAGTCTGACCTTGCAAAGACCCCAAACACCCTTTCCTCCACCTCCCCCCCCCCAAATTAGGAGTATCTTTCCACTAGCTCAGCCAGTTTACTCAGCCCGCTCCATAAGATCACCATGGTGGATGCAAGATAGTGGGCAGCACTGCCCCTGCCTGGGGTGGTCCTCAGCTGGGGAACTTCCCCTCACCTGTAGGTATCACATTGATCTAGTTTAAACCGATGATAGGTTTTATTTTACCCTAAAAAAAGAGGAGTAAAACTTGCAACTAACAGTCGTAGCTGTAAGCCGGTTCCAACTCTGCTGCCTTACTGCTAGCGTATGTGGCTAACTGTCCTGACCTGGACAGCCCAAAAACCTCCAGGAATCTCACAAGGCCACTGCAAAGTCTCCCAAAATGTGCCTGGCCTGCCTTGGTAGCTCTTTTTATGATCCATTATGAAGACTGAAACACAAATGTCAAAGCAGCTGTTTACATTCTGGGTCTTGCCTTCATATAATTATTTGCAATCTACTTCTTTGGGTCTGCTCTCAACGGTGTGCAGTTTCTCTTCTTGATTAAATTTGTAAATAATTAATTAAATATACTTCCAGTCATTTTAGCTGGTCACAAATAAACTAGATTTTATGTAGTTTCTGATGTAATCTTAGTTTCTCTCTGTCATAAAATGCATCTTGCCAAAATCTGAGTTGTTTACAGCCCTTGACTCTGATCTTACAGCACCGAAAAGATACATGTAACCTTTACACTGATGAATCTCCTCTAATTGACATCTGTCGTAACGCATGCATCTCTTCTCTGATGACCTCTGTAATGCACCATAGATTGGGTCATACTTCTTATGTGGCATAAGAAATAGAATAAAACCTAATCTATAGCAAAACAAGAAAGAACTACTGTATAAATGATAACTTCTGTGGTCTACTGAATTACATTAAGGAAATATTTTAAATTGAACTGATTTGGAACAACATATTTTAGTTCAATAATTGGAAATAAATTATGTGGATATAAGCATGCCGTTTTTTCTTAAAATGCTGAAATGCTCAACTTCTAATTTTCCCAGTGTTTCATTCCATGAGGAGTACGGATGTGGCCATTCTTGCTTTTAAGATATAGAAGTATTAAAGCTATCAATAAAAGTCCCTGAAACATTAACACAAATGCTGATATTATTTTTTTCCCACAGAACAAAAAATTTCTGATTTTTCTTAAGCTGTTTTTAATAGTCAAGTTAAACAAATTCGTGAGGCCCCACCTGGAGTCCTGTGTCCAGATCTGGGGCCCGCAATACAAGAAAGATGCAGAACTGTTGGAGAGGGTTCAGAGGAGGCCACGAAGATGATCCGAGGGCTGGAGCCCCTCCCCTACAAAGAGAGGCTGAGGGAGCTGGGCTTGTTCAGCCTAGAGAAGAGAAGGCTGCGGGGGGGCCTCATTGCAGCCTTCCAGTACCTGAAGGGAGAGTACAAACAGGAGGGGAACCAACTTTTTAAAAGGGTAGATAGTGACAGGACAAGGGGGAATGGATTAAAGCTGAAGGAGGGAAGGTTTAAATTAGATATTAGGGGAAAGTTTTTTCCCGAGAGAGTGGTGAGGTGCTGGAACAGGCTGCCCAGAGAGGTGGTGGATGCCCCATGCCTGGAGGTGTTCAAGGCCAGGTGGGTCGGGGCCCTGGGCAACCTCGTGTAGGTCCAGGCCTGGAGGTTGGTGTCGCTGCCTGTGGCAGGGGGGTTGGAACTCTGTGATCCTTGGGGTCCCTTCCAACCCAGACCTTTCTATGATTCTATGATTCTATGAAATAACCCTGGTGTCATCATTCGTTAGCACGCTCACTTCAGCAGCTCCTTCACAGTACACCAGTAAACTTACCAGATTCTCTGCACGCAGCGGTAACATGGTTTGTGCATGAGGGAGTAGCAGGAGCCTGGCTGGTCCACTGATGGGGATGAGCTGGGAGCCAAAAGCAGGCACGGATGGGGAGGGCAGTGACGAAGACTCAGCCCCACTACATTAGGGCAGGGTGGGGAGAGGGACGAGGCCCATTGACAGTCCCAGGCAAGGGGAGGTATCGAGCCAAGTCTGGGGTGAGCACAGGGATCTCCTCAGGAGAGGCAGCAGCTATGGCTGGAGACAAGGCTACTACAGCACAGGTGCAAGGTCTGTCCAAGAAACCCACAAACCAGGACAGCCTGTCTCCTCCCTTCCTGTCCTTCTTACTAGGTGATGGTGACCAGATTAAGTCAACTGCCTTAAACAAGGACATCATGTAACCTCAGTTTTGTGGTTCAAGAGATTGTTGTAAGCTTCTCTTAAGCAGAATATAATTTTAAAGACTTCCTTTGAAGAAAAGCTTTCAGTTATATTGAATTGATGGTATATACAGTCCTCAAACCCAGCAATAAACAATACAAAGAAGAAATCTAGTCAGAGTTTCTCAAGATCCCTTCCTTTACCAGGGCTTGTGGATGTAGACTTGCCAATGCACAGGTCATTGTGGACAGAGGAAAGGTCTGGCACTGATTGCTAAATTAAAGGTCTCATCACTAAATAAATTTAACTCACAAAGAAATTAATAGCTTCCCTTGAAAATTCTCAGGAAATTAACTTTTTACTCAGAGAGTAAGTGCTGTAATTTAGGTATGATTTAGTGCATTCTTTATACATAATAAATAGGATGAATCTCTGCAAAACTGAGTGCAAAACTATGCAGCTTCAGCCAGAAAACTCTCATTTTCATGCTGATAATAAAAGCTGTATCACATTATGCCTAATCACAGCAGTCCAGAAGACTCCTGTGTGCACAGTTCAGTTGCAATATACAAAACAGCTAGGAATTATCACTAGATTAATTGTATATATAAGAAACCAGACAGTGGGGTGCTGTAGTGTGGGTAACATGGTCTTTCAGTGAAGCACATGAGCCACTCTTGTGGCCTTTTGTTTTCTAAAGAAGCAGGAGATACTGGATAGAGGACCTGGTTTGTGTCACAGCTTCACCTCCCGAGCACCTACCAGTTGTGTATTTGTACTTCTCTGAAACATGAGAAGTGCAAGGTAAGCTGAAACACAATAGCATTCTCTCCCCTACGCTGTGAAGGCATTAGTACAGCACAATTTTACTCAGTAACACTAGAAATATATAGCTGTAATGTGTCTATCTCTGCTTTATGTATTTTAAACCTCAACTTGCCTCCATCGAGTCCTATTATACAGTCTCTGATCAAGTTGCACTTCAAGGGTGCAGAGAGAGGTGCTAGAAATCCCCAGGTAAGTAGTTGTGGACAACCTGTTTCCACATTCCCTTTGTGCTGTCAGTTACTGTTTATTTTGTGCACTAGAGGGAAAAAAGTTTATGTCTTTATTAAAAGAAGTATTCCTGTTTAAATACTCTTGTGGAAGTTTTCATTATCCACAGAATGGCTAATTCTTTTCTGAAGGCTATTTAAGATCTTGGCTTTTATTATATAACTCACAAAGAAACAAACTGCATTATAATTATAATTCAGGGAAGCTGGCTCAGACACTGCAGTTCTATCAAGATCCTCAGTTTTAGCCAAGAAGGATAGTGTGAAAACTGAGAACGGAGGAATAGTTTTTAAAGAAATGCAAAGGTTCTGCATTTTTGCATTTGTATCTTTGCTTTTTACTCAAATTATCAAGTCAGGCATGATTCAAACCTGTTACATCCTTCTCAAAACAGGTATCTCTAATGCTGTTTTAGCTGCTGGGAGTCTCAACAGAAACTTTTGTGGCAGGTATTTGAGTATGTGAGTATAAATATATAGTGCAACAAGAGTTTAACAGACCAATAAACTAAAAAAAGAATAGTGCAAGTTATTAATTGTCAAGGTAGTACTAATATAAGAATAAGTACATCTTTGAAAAAACACACACAAAAGGCCAGTGTCTCCTAAAAAATCTTGTACCTTTCTCCTATCTACCCCGTTTCATGCGATCCCACGTGGCTGTCCCTCTGACAGCTGGAGAAATGCACAGAATATTACTTCACTGCAGCAAGAATGCACAGATCTCTAGAATTAATTTATCTGCTATTAAAAATTAAACTCATTATGTTTCATGCATAACAAGTTTGTATGAGGCTGTAGTTACCCCCTTTGCATTATTCTGCTGTTACTAAGACAGAAGGACAAAGGTGTCTGTAAGGTTCGTAAAGTTCTGGTGGGGATGGATCTCACAGCCCTCATGGTAGGGATTGCCCGTGGGCCACAGCCCTTTCTTCTCTGAAGATGGCTCTGTTGGCCAGCACTGTCTGCTTTTCAGCCGGGTTTGCAGCTGGGTTACAGGGCTGCTTTGCTGTAGTTTTACCGAGCAAATTGCCTCTAACTCTAAACCAGAGGTAAACCTGTAATTCAAAGGGAAAAAAGAAGTCTACACCACTTTTCTGTTCATTTCACAGTTCATGGTGAGAAATCATTCTTATTTTTCAGGCTCCTGGAGTGGTAAGCTGAGAAAATGGGCCTTCAGCAATTTCCTTTTAATTAGGAGCCCAGCGGTACAAAGATGGCACAGGCTGGGGCATATTTTGAAGTAGCCTGCTGCAGCTAGCACTGTGCAATAATTGAGTCTAGGTGTGCCTAAAGGATAGTCCGTCTAATGGCAATAATAGGTGCCAAAGTCTGATGTTCTTTCATAGGTGATAAAAGGATAATTTAACACATGCAATATCTATTTTTTTTTTTTTTTTCCAGTGGGTAACACCAGATCAGGGTTTCAGTTCCTACTTTAGTTAATTATAGGACTCACCAATAACTTTGAGTTTTATTGCTGCCAACTTACTTTTTCATAAGCTTTGACCAACCTACTTTTTCCAGTTTTCGATAACTTTCTTTAGGAAATTCTCAGTTACATAAGCAGATTTTTGGAAATTGTTGCTGACATGAATGTGAATTATACAGCTGCAGGTTACAGTTTGAAAATATACTACCTTGGTCAAAACTTTTCCTTATGTTATTTGGCCCTTTTTACTGACATCTTCGTCCAGTTATCCTATCAGAACACCACAGTTAAATTGGAGGGCCCATCCAGAAACCTAAACATCCGCATCTATGCCATTTCAAATGTCCTGAGTAACTGAAACACCCTCCTGGGAGTGGGAGGTACAGACAGGACTATGTGAGCCTTATTCCTTTGTGGAGGATCTAAAGGGGTGTCTAAAATGACACTAGACACCTGTGTTTAGGCATCTAAATTGCTTCCTTGGTGTCTCATTTTGTAATCCTAATGAGGAATGTCTGAGGAGTTGTGTATGGTGTTGCATTGACTCCAGTAGGACTCATGGACTCTCGGTACTTCTGCTGGTCAAGCCATGAGAACTGAAACCACTGAAAGACTTGTGGGGTATATAGATACCTCAGTCCAATCATGCAGTCCTCAGAGCCTACCCTCAACTGTAGTCCTGCCCATGCTGCTTTGATTCATGAAGCAAGAAAATGCTCAGTCTGCACTTGGGCTAAGTTGCCTTAGACTTAATAACTCTGTGTGCCCTGTTCACATAGCTCATGACCACACCCCATCTGTGTGTGTACAGGAACTCTCCCCCTGCCTTATATTTTTAGTAGGACTGTCTCACATATGTCTTTAGATGTTCTACTCTAGATCCTACACAAAACGTAGATTTTTATCCAGTAGCATTTTGTTAATGGGGTAACCTCTCACACTGCCTTCCAGCAGCCCTACAGTCTTCCCTGAGAAACTTACCCCTGTATTCTGCGCCTTGAGCCAAACACTGGTTCCTTGGCAACCCCTTTCTGGCCTCTCCCTCTCTGTCTCCCCTTTGCTTTTCTCTCTGCAGTGCCCTCCAGCCACTACCACTTGCTGTTTGCTTCCTGAAGCAGATGCATAGCCTGTCTTCTTGGGAAGCATCTGTCAGTGGATCTTAGGAATATTTCTTTCCC
>JMFS01043439.1:0-16467 GCA_000699545.1 Podiceps cristatus
TCACCTTGTCATAAAAGGAGACCAGGTGAGTAAAACAAGACCTCCCTTTCACGAACCTATGCTGGCTGGGCCTGATCCCTCAGTTGTCCCGCACTTGCTGCATAATGGCACTCAAGAGGATGTGCTCCATGACCTTCTCCAGCACCGAGGTCAGGCTGACAGGCCTGTAGTTGCTGGGATCCTCCTTCTGACCCTTCTTGTAGAGGGGCGTCACATTTGCTAGTTTCCAGTCATCCGGGACCTCCCCGGTTGACCAGGACTGCTTGGCCAGCTTCTCTGCCAGCTCCCTCATTATCCTCGGGTGGATCCCATCTGGGCCCATGGACTTGTGCCCATCCAGGTGGAGAAGCAGGTCAGTGACCGCCACCTCTTCAACAACGGGGACTTCACTCTGTATCCTATCTCCGTCTCCCAGCTCAGGGGCCTGAAAAACCCGAGGATGACTAGCCTGGCTATTAAAGGCTGAGGCAAAGAGGGCATTAAGTACCTCTGCTTTCTCCTCATCCTTCGTGGCAAGGTTACCTTCTGCATCCAGCAAAGTGGGAAGATTCTCCCTGGCCCTCCTTTTGTCACTGACATAAAAACTTTTCGTTGTCTTTAATGGCGGTGGCCAGTTTAAGTTCCAGCTGTGCCTTCGCCTTTCTGCTCTTCTCCCTGCATATCCTCACAAGATCCTTGTAGTCCCCTTGAGTTGTCTGCCCCTTCTTCCAAAGGTTTCAAAATGTTCTCCCTTTTTTCCTGAGTTCTAGCCAAAGCTCTCTGTTCAGCCAGGTCGGTCTTCTCCCCTGCCTGTTCGACTTGCAGCACATGGGGACGGCCTGCTCTTGAACCTTAAAATCAATCTCACATGATACTAGGAATTAAAGATTTAGATCCACAAAAGGACAACATATGAGAGCAAAACACCTAAAGACTTATGCATTATCTTTAGATTCTCTGGAATGTTGATCAACTGACTTAATGTCCCTTGGTGATTTTTCCCACTTGGTAAAGGTCTTGGAGTCTCCTCCCCTAAGGCTGGCTGGGTTTTCCATATATGGGTTTATTTTCCACTCAGATCAACAAGTTAGGCATTCCTCAGTCCTATACAAACCATTCTGGGATATGTTTTCACTGTACTTTTCCCAGATATCCACTGAAGCAATGCAAAACCAAAAAAAAAGATGTTTCTTTCATTCTTGCTCAAAAGCTTATTTGTTAATTCGTTTTCATACCATGTGTGATACAGGAGTTAGAGTTTATGACTTTGCCCCAGTGCTTGAATTCCTGCCTTTTTTTTTTTTTTTTTTTTTTTTTTTAATCAGTTAAGCTTACTAAGATTTTTTTTTTTTTTAAACTCAAAATCTAGCCTAAAGGTTGAAGCCCCATCATCCTCTCATGCCCCTTCTCTTGTCTCAGACAACAGTTTTGTTCGCTGTTAGAGATTCTATGACAGAAATTAAAAACTCGGCACTCGTTTGCAGAGTAAGGTGTCTAATTCAGCACTGAACATGCCTTGGTGACAAGAGATTAAGAGTTTCACATTCTGAGCCATACTAATGGCTCAGGTACCTATAATGCACGACTATTTAGCCAGAGTTTAATTTATGGAAAAAGTACTATCTTTTCTATAGAGGTCATCCTGACACTTTCACGCTAACTTGAATCATGTGGATTTTATTTCTCTGGCTCCGGAGACACTTCACAGGGAAATAAATCTGAAGAAAAAATATGTGGTATTATGTCTAGATTGGGAAACATTCTAACAATAGGAAGTCAAAGTCTTTCATTTGAGATACTGTTATTAGATTTCGGTAGATCATGAAGACACAAACTGTCACACAATGTCATCTCCATGTTACTTGGAATGGTGGGATACTGATTTTTAATAAAATTGTCACAGATTGAGAAACTATGAGTGCCAACTTGTATAAATGGTTAGCATCAACTAGGGATAATATGTTTAACAAATTTAAAAAGTTGTTTAACGTATATAAGAATAGGAAAGAAAAAGTTAAACTCTAGAACATATTGTAAAATGGGTTTTTCTTTTATTGAAAATGTGGAAAAGAATTATCTCTGCACTAATCAAATCCATAATGCCATTATCATTTTTGCTTCCTAGTAAATGAAAAATAGATGTCAATACTCGATTCGTGTTCACTGCAGACTTTAATTGCTTTGACTTCTTGTTATTTGCATTGCTATGAAAAACCTGATGACCTTTATGTTACATCAGAAGATCAGAAAATATGGAGATACATTTGTATCTTAAGATAAAAAATACTATTTGTTTTTCATGTTCCAGTCCATTTCTGGAACATAAATCCCCTATGGGTGTATTTTAAACTAAGACTCCAAAAGGAAACATGCTTATTTCTTCTCTCTCTAAAGAGATGCAAATAAGAGTCAGACAGATTGGTATTCATGATCATGCATAAAAGATCCTTCAGTTTTTTAGTCCTCCTTTTTTGCCCCTTGAAATTTTAGACAGTCACATCTTAATTAATTTTATTAGCACTTTCTTAGGAACACACAAATATTTCATGCTTAAATGACATATTGCCTTTGTCTCTCCATTTTATTTTGTATTTTGTGTTAGAATGATGATCTATTAATTGGTATGCTAACAATAAGAAAGAGTTGGGGGTATTATATATAAATTGATTATCAAGAGGACCCTCTCTTTAGCCCAAACCTTCCTTATTAATAAAGATTGTGCCATTGCCTAGCCCAGTATTGAATTTTGCAGTATGGAAGGCAGCATAGAAACTGCAGTGAGAACTGCAGTTTGATGTTAAAACGTGTTCCACCATAAAAATCCTGATTTCTGCTAAACAACAGGTGCTTAAAAAGCCCTTTCATGCTGAAGTTATTATCAGTGAGTTTAGCTTACATGTCTCTTTTTTTGAGCCTTTCCCTGTGCACAGCTAGATTCTTCCCTGCAGTATCTAGGAGGCTATCTGAATTAATGCTTCTGCAGTTTACAAAACCTCTCGTGCTACATAATTTTGCTGGATGGAAAAAGATGGAATTAGATGTCTTTTGGCAGACTCACTGCAACCACTCACATATGAGCTGTCCTGCTGTTCCCTCTCTGAAAAGCCATTGTCTCTCTATCATTGTAGACTTCCATCTTGGCAAAATTGCATTGCCACAGTGTGATTTCCACAGGCTTTATTTTAAACAGAATTATTTATGCTATTCTTACAAAATCTAAATCATCATGAGAGCCTCTAGAGTGAAGGTTAATTCTGTTGCCAGCAGCTGTAGCTTCACCCTCCGAAGCTGAAGCTTGTGGTGGCAGCAATTACTGGCCATCCCTGTTTCGATAAATTTGTAAGTGTTTTCCCTTTGATCAAACATGTCAAGCTTTTAATTCTGTATAATCATTGATTCCATGAAGTGCCAGACCATCTTGTTTTAGCATCATTCACATCTGTTGCTATTTTCCAGTCACACAGGTAAAATGTGTTGACCTAGAATAAGCTACTTTAACCTCAGCACCCTTACATGGCAGAATGCCAGCAGCTTTTGAAATACTTTTCCCAACCACTTGAATCCCAAGAGATGGCACGTTAGCAGAAATTCCTATTTAAAAAACCAACCAACCAACCAAACACCCCCCCCAAAAACCCAAACCAAACAAAAACCAAACACACAAAAACCCCAACCAACCAACCAACCAAAAAAAAAAAACAACCAACCAAAAAAACCCCGCAAAACTAGGCAAAACAAAATAAAAAAATCAACCACTATCCTTTCTGTCATCACATAGTTGCTAAATTTGCAATGCTAAGTACTGCAGCACCTTTTAATTTTATCACAAAACACTCTTCAGTAGAGAACTGCCATTTACCTGAAGTTCAATGAGTGACTGTGGTCAGGAGGAGGTAGTGAAAAATAAATAGCTAAAAACTGTAGCCTTTATGTAACATCTTTTTTTTTTTTTTTTCCACTAGATACGCTGAAGTTTACTAAGAGAATGCATGATCCAGGTACCTAAAATTCCAATAATAATTTCATAACTAAAGTGCCAGAAATAAAAATGAGGTGTAGGGATGGTATCAGAAAGGGGACCCATAAGGCTTTTGATCTTTATGATCTTGTGGGTCATATAGAATACCTGTTAAATTTATGTCACACACTAGAGACCTTCAGGAATAATTGGAGCATGCTACTATAACAATGGGCAAAAAGTGATATGTCCAGACTGCAAAACCCTTTTTCTAAAAAAAAAAAAAAACAAAACAAAAAAAAAATAAAAATAAATTGTACAAGGTTGGGGCAGAAAGTCAAAATTTTGAAAATCTGTGAAAACAATTTCTATTAAAAAAAAAAAAAATAAAGTACCTCACCATTTTCAACTTTTTATGCTGCTTTGATTTCTAAATTATGTTTTTTCAGCCTAAATTCTAAATATAAAACCACTTGGTGAGCAAATGGAACTTTTCATTTTGAAAAATGCATAAATGCAACTCTGACTTTCAGAACTGTTTATTCTTGCTCTTCTTCCCATAGTGAATAAATTCCTGTTACAGGAACATTTATTCCAGACATTCTGTTTCAGTAGAACTGCGTTTTCTGATACTTTCAAGAAATTTTATCTTGCAGTGAACACAATAGCCAGGTAGCATCACATAATATACTAATAAACTCATTTACTATCCATTTTCTCCCTACGTACATGAGTTTTAAACATACACTAATTCAGAAAATGGGAAACTCCTAGAAGTGGTACATCCTTCCATCACAGATAAAACCTGTACTCCCACAGACGTGAGCATTTTGTATTCATAGTATGCCAATTCAGCTCTTCAAGCCAAAAGTGCTAAGACAAAGTACAGTAATATGGGGCTTTTATGTTTGTTCTGAACTGTATCAATCCTGGTTTAAACATTATTCATCCTCAGAATTTTGTACTTTGAAACTGTAACTTAGAAGCATAATTTTTAAACCTGAAGCAGCAAACCATTATATTCAGATGGGAGGGTCTATATGTCATATTTTCATGGAAGGAAAATTTCTAGTGTCTACACCAAGCAGGGTCGTGTATATCTTTTGACTGCATCCAGTAATGCATTATATAGTGATTCCTAAGACTTCTATATGAATTTAGATGTAATCTGCTCTTTAACAAGGATTATTTACTATACCTGACAAGTTTAGAAGTTCAGCCATTTTTCAACAGTCTGAATGATAAAACATGGTGATATTTTTGAGATGGACGTTCATCACTGCAAAAGTTCTAACAAAAAAGGATCTTGTTTTAAAAACGGCAAAAAGAGGGAGAATGTAAAAGTACATTTACAGATAGATAGAAATTAACAAAGAAAATTTCCAAACAGGTGTTAAGCATCAGTAAGTTTTAATTCATGGAGTATTTGAAATAGTTTGTCCGGTTAGTGGGGTTTTTTTGTTTGTTTATTTTGAGGCGCTTTGCTTCTTTGCCCAGACCTTATTCAGACTTCCACTCTCATTTTTATACACTCCAGTAGAACAAAGGGACTTGAATTCTCTCTCAGTTATCATGCTGCATAGAAGGAATAATTCTAATAAAAGCAGCAGTGCAAAGTAGAAAAGATTTAGTGATGACAATATACATGTAGATTAAGATCACTTAGATAAACATTTTTCACCTTTTTTGATAATAGCTCTTTTTTTGGTCTGAATGACTTTTGGGTAACCCTTACTTTTCAGAGTTTAATTCCTCAATAACTGAAGGAATGAGACAGATGATATTTAGCCATTCTAAATGTCATCGTAGTTGAGGAACACCTAATTATTTTAATTGCTAACAGGAGCTATCTAGCTTTTCACTGGCTGCTGTAAATACTTTCTGACACATTTTGAACCCTGCCGTATCTCCCAGAAGGCGTCATAACTACACTTTGAAAATACATATATGTGCCATACTGGGACTATGCACCATTCACAATAAACCATATGCGAATCAGGGCATGGAGGTTTAAGCCACAATGTACTTATGAAATATTAGTAACACAAACCTTTGGTTTCCTCTGTGAGCACGTGGGCATCCACAGAGTAAGGTGTTAGAAGTTCTTTCTATATATAATGGAGATGAATAGATATGCATTCAGTTTGCCCTAAAGCAGACATGAAAAAAAAAAATCCAGAGGAATCATATCTTAAGAGTACTTCTCCGTTCACTTAAAGATGGTGCTTGAGTATCACAGATACAGATGTCTAAATTGTCAAGACAATTTTCCACCCTAAATGTCTTTCTCATTTTGATACACAGATGGAGGCATCCTAAGGCAGGCCAATCTTTCAAAGGTATTTTACTCTTTGAAATAGGGGGACACCCCTGTTGTTCCCGTTAAATCTGAATTACCAAACAGATTAGAAATTAAGGCCATATAAAGCTTTTGTTATCAGATAATAAAAAATAGTGTGTGTGTGTTTGAAAGTCGTTGTAAGGACATAAAGAGTGTTCACAGCTTTGGGTTTTTTTTGTTTGCTTGTTGTTTATACAGTTGTAAATCCACAGATTAACAGATACTTAACTTTTTTACTTCAGACAAAATAAATTTTTATCTACATTGCTCAGGCTTATCAAGTAACTTGCATCTCATCTCTAATAGAACATTTAAAATATTTAATATGCAATTAATATTTTCGCTGTCAAATTTAATAATAATAAAAAAAAAAAAAGATAGCCATGATATGCATGATTTTAATCTATCAAAACCCAACATTTCTGCTGCCTATGAGTTCTAGGACTAAAGCTGTATTTTTTTTAAGAATAAGAGGATGGTATTTTTTATGAAAAATACTAAAAATTTGTTTATATAAGTACTCATTTTCCTTTATAAACACCTATTTCCTTTTATAAAAGCATAAAATTTCAATAAAATAACTGTTCAGTGCATTTTACCTACAATGTTATTATTTGAGGAGTTTAAACTATTAATAAATTATAAATGATAACATTTACCTCAATGAGCTAGTTACTAAACCATGTATAAAATTGCAAAAATCTTCATTAAGAAAATGCCTACAGTTGTTTGTACAACCTTTCATTAGCTTTAACAGTATATGACAGTGCA
This sequence comes from Podiceps cristatus, assembly GCA_000699545.1. Lineage (NCBI taxonomy): Eukaryota > Metazoa > Chordata > Aves > Podicipediformes > Podicipedidae > Podiceps > Podiceps cristatus. The sequence goes on from JMFS01043439.1 coordinate 7,050, forward strand.
TGCATATAAACATCTTGTGTACTTAGTTATTTGTTCAGCAGTAAGCTGAATCAGAGAGAAATAATACAACTATAACAATATCTTTTGGATTTATATACTAACAAAATAGAAGCAGACAAGTCTTTCCCTTTCATTCTTAATTTCAGAAGTCTCTTCAAACACAGGATGAAACTTCAACTATGGCAAAATAGGAGAGTGCAGCCAATATAAGAACCACAGATAATCTAGGGTATGTTATGTTACTGACATTTCACTTCTTCCAAGGAAAGGTTGACACTACAAAATGAAGAGACTGTGCTTTACCCACTAAGTTTAGAGTTTTCTTGCTGCATTCTTTCAAGAAATGGATCTGCATAGCAGGAGATCATATACACTGTCATGCGCAGCCTGAGGGTTCAGTTGTGCTGCAGAGCTTGTCTACATGAGGCACATAGTGCAAAGCAGAGTAGGCTATGAGCTCTACAGCTAATTTCTCATGTGTACACAAAGAAGGCTTTCCTGAGGGGTAACTTTCTCACCTTTAAAGAAGGAAATGATTGCACTTCAAGTGGCCACACAGAGACATGCTATCAACAAATTAGGATACCACAAATTCAGATCTAATCCAACTGTACCCCATGCACAGCGCACTGAACCGCAAGGAGGAGTGAAAATTTATTTTTGTCATTATTACTCAAAAGATCCAAGATCTTCAAAAGGAGAAGAAACTATTTTTACAGCTGCTTCCTAGAACAAGTGGACTGTAAGCAGGGCCCAAGGCTACACTAATTTGTCACCAGCAGAGGCCAGCAGCAGCAAGCTACTGTTCTATGCCAGAGCAAGGGATAAACAGAAAAAGAGCTGTGGCTCCTGTAGCTATCCTTTGGAGGACGTGATTACCAAAAGGAGAATTGAAGGGCAGTGAGGTAACCCTGGAGGGAGATTAATAATTTCCAAGGCATCACACAAGCCAAGGGACAGTGAATACATACAATATGAAATAAATAAAATACCTTTAAATAAATATACCAAAAGCTACAAGTTCTTGGCTGCTACTTTTTGAAAGAAGTACTAATGGTTTAAAGGGTATGTGTACAGCAAAAAGCAGAAAAGGCTTTGACTTCTTCAACTGAAATAATTTCATCTTCCCTGTCACAACCTTTAGCAGTAACCCATAATGTACAACAGTATGAAATGCAGTGTAACAGTTGCTGAAGGTAGCAATATTCACAGGAACTGATATTGTAGTGGTAAGGAACACACAAATAAACTAACAGCTACCACTCCAGTGAAAACTACAACTTCTTTCATAATCATTAAGTCCTACAAATGAGTTACCTTGTGTTATACTGAAAATCTTTTTCTGGGCAAAGGCAAGACCACATATATGAAGATTTCAGAATTTGCTGTTAGACTAAATAAAGTAACAGTCTATTAGTGCAAGTTATCTGATTAATCTAGAAAAGCCTTTCACTTGTAATAGCAAAAAGTTATATTCACGAGGCCACACTTCCTAGTTAAAAACTTAATGAGTGATAAATAAGGCTTCCAGTGGGGTTTTCTGCCATGCCAGGATATTAAATACCAGTGGACTCAAATTTTTGAAAAATGAAACAGAACGTGAACAGGCTTCTACAACATAACACTTCTTCCTCTTTGTCAAAACTCCATAATCTCATAAAAGACATATGCTTGTTCTACTTATAAAGGTTATTGACTATAGGCTACCATATCTGTCTAATTCTAATACTTTATTTGGTTTCAGAACCATTATATTTTCTTGATATCATTGTTGTTGAACTAACACTGAGAAATAGGTAGAATGAGACTTAAAAACAGCAAGCTCAGCTAAAACAGTGAATGTGTTCTTTTAACTTTCAGGTGGTCATATCAATTATACTTGTGATACAGATTTTTTTTTTAATGTGCAAGTCTGGATGATATTACTATTTTAGTTGTGGGGAAATACTCCACCATAAGATACACAGCAATAGCAAAGCAATTATTGTGATGCTATTGACTGTATTCCATGAGCTCCATTTTTTTTTTCACCAGTTGCAAATACACCCTTTAAATTTGCATGTGTTTTAGCCTAGCTCTGATTTTACCTTGATGGAGAACTCTAGACATCCCAGTTATAAATGGATATTTGATTTTTCAAGCAATTAAATATGATACTGGAGAAAATCTTTCCCCTTTGGGAAATCTAGTTACACCCTTCTTGCTATGTAGGTTTACTTATAGACAGTTCCCTATTTCTTCACCCATGTCCAGTCAAGATGAAAACAAAAAACTCAGGACAAACAGTTTACAAAACAGCTGAGAAGTTCCTGTTGAATGAAGAAAGAAGTCTGAGAACCCATCTAGGTTTCCTCAAGGGTGACAAAAATATGTCAAGTATGTTAGCTTTGGAAAGTCAATTTACAGAGAAATACTAAAGGCCTTGTTTGGCAGCTGCTCTTCTTTCAATGTACATATTGGGACCTATCTTGTAATTGTAAAATTTTCCACACCACACCACATAGTTTTATGGTTATCTGATGAAAAGTTAAATGGATAAGTCTATTGTTTGTATATGTTATACCTTTTAAAATGTAATCAGAAATCCTTTGTTCTGTCAAAGAAGATAAAATGATAGAACTAACATCCCAGCAGTGAAAATTGACTACTAAAACTACTGAGGGCTTACGTGATTGAAGAAAGTTTCTCTTTTTCAGTTCAGTAGAGAACTGACTCCAAACGGATGTACCTCAAATTTCCTTATGCCTCTTATGTGCTGAACAACGGAAGACAATCTCATCTTTGCTACCCATTTTAATGACTGTGGAGGTGAAGTTAGCTATTCCTTATCAGCTAGTCATCAGAACAGCCCAGGACTTTATTTCACCCATTTCCTTGGCTGCAAAAGAGAAGCATCAAATCCCTAACTTCTGCTGCAGCATGTTCAGCAGCTGTCACTGTTCTCCAGATGCAGAAGTGGGGTTAAGAATCAAGCCCCCCTAGGCCCAGCCAGTTTCCAATTTTTGGATGAAAGCTAATGCATCATTTCCCCACAGCTAGATAAAAATATTCCAAGGACTGACTCCATGTAATTATTGTGTGAAAAATAATAAGTTATACTCAAGACCAGGTTGGACGGGGCTCTGAGCAACCTGATCTAGGTAATGGTGTCCCTGCTCACTGCAGGGGGCTTGGACTAGATGGGCTCTGGGGGTCCCTTCCAACCCAAAACATTCTATGATTCTATGATACTAGAATCCATATGGAAAATAGACACCTATTTTGACCCCAAATCCTTTAATATATAGTCACAATGCTAATCCACTACCTCGCTTCTAACAGTGGCCAATCTATTAATTGTTGGGAATAGGAAGATATATTAAAGAGGGTTGAAAATTTTATGGAAGCGATATATATACCACAAAAATACATAAAATAAATTTAGTAGAGTAGTAATAACATGTTTCTGCACTAGAACTACTCTAGGACTTCAAGGGACAAAGAAGTAATTTACTTTAGTACAATTTGAATTATATACAATGCAATTATAGCATTATTTAAATATGAATATTACTCTTAATTATAAGATATGTTCACTGGCATGTAAAATATTTTTTTCCAAATAATTAAAACTGCTTCTTAAAATGTTCTGTAACGAATAGTGACACACTAACACTGCACAGTTAAAATAGATTATTTGAAAATTGAATCTAAATGTACTGTAATTCACATTCATTAAAAGGCTAGACATTTTTCAAGTGAATGAAACTGTTCTATAAAAATCAATTCACTGTACAACAGTAACATATTACAAACCTGCAGTTAAAATGCAATCATTTAAATGGGAGGAACACTAATCCAGTGGTAATAATTCCATTAACCTAACAACACTTATTCATATTTAAAAAACCAAAATACCCACTCTGTATCTGTGAGACAGTATAGGGTATCTTTAGATTTAGTAATTGTTGGTTAGCCATTAAAGACAGATTATTATACATAACAAATTTAAAATATGCATTTAGAACTGGAAAAGGGAAATGACTTGCAGAAACACCTTTATCTGCCATCTATAGCTATTGGTACTATATTTGACATAAAATTAATGAGTTTGTTTCAGTTTATTATCTTAATGCCAACTATCAGATGATTTATAAGATATAATGACATGTAAGTCTATAATTAACATTATACTTTTACTGAAAACACAAGCTAACACATGCTATTTACAGATTTTCAGTTTAGGAGATTTCAGGTCTTTTTGATTTGCTGAGGGGAGTTGCAGAAGTTACTTTTGTTTGCCTTTTTAATATTAAACATTAAGTATCAAAAGGCAGAATTTAGAAAATTGGCATTTGATTATCATAACTAGCTGAATTCTACCTTTTATTAAGAATAACCCAACCTCCCATTGTGGAGCCCACATTCAGCTTTATATATCAGTATGAAACTTCAGACATTTCCTGTTCCAGATGTGGTGATTATGACCATGATTCTTTAGTTTAAATGGCTTATCTTTTCCTTCTAAAAAATGTCAAAATAGATTGTTTGGACCATATTAAACATTTCCAAGTCTTTTGTTGCAACAGACTAACATTCCCCTTTTCAGTTTTCATGTATACATTGTGACAGGGGAGTGATAGTTGTGCAAGAGATATGTCTACCTCCACCCATAAATAAACCTGCCCCATTTTAGTCCAGTTACAAGGCATTTAAAAGTTGCAGTTTTCACAATTAATAACACCTGCCCTTTAAATCCATACTGAAATCTGGCACGCTTCAATCATTCTATCTGAACCAGGTTAGCTAGAGTGGTGATCGAAGGCCACACACAGAAGTGGTTGTAGAAGCCCACAACTTCAAGATATTTTGTACTTTTGGTTGGCAAGGCTGTGCATCAACAAGTTATGCTGCGTAAGGCAGCTGAAATGTCTCAGCATTTGTTACATGTGATGGATTTTTCTGTTTTAAGTGTGTGCTATATAAACTTGCTTCAGCATCAAGTGTTTTTTGGACAAATGATGTCCATAATTCTCAATAACCATCGTCAAGTCCAGTTTCTCCTGGATGCGCTTCAAAAGATTCCTGATTCATAGTTCATTCTGCAGTGCCACAACACTGGAAGACCGAAATTGAACTTTACCAAATGTTGCTTCAGGCAGACAGCTGACTTTCTTAGGGCTATTATTTCTTAGGAGAAACTGAAATTTGTTGCCATGGCCACATCCCACTACAGATAATAAACATTACAGTCTCTTACATTTTGGTATTATATATATTGAAGTTATTTCCTACCGATGTTTTAATATGTTTATCTGTTGAGAAAATTATTTCAAGAAAACCTCAACCTGCCTATGGGTATTTAAGATGTGAACAAGCTTCAGTGTGATAAAGACTTCACTGTGAACAGACAAGCACTTACAGTTTGATTCCATGTTACCTGCAATTATGACAATGGGTGACAAGACAACAGTTGCTTTCACACCTACTCAAACCCATGAAGACAAACCAAGAAGAACACTTATGTCAAGAACACTTAAGGAGAAGCAGCTCACCAAATGTACCCCACTTGTGGAAAAGTATTGTTTATGTGCTTTGGGAAACAGAATAAACTATTTTTGGGTATATAGATTCAAACTGAGTACAGATCATAACTCTTTGATTCCACTGTTAGCAATAAAAGGAATCAGATGAGCAAGATGATCAGTGAGACTACTTCCATTTATGTATGACAGAGTATGGACCAGAAACTGAAAATGTGATGGCTGACTGCTTATCTCTTTTGCCCTTATCTCTACCAGATGCCCAGATAAATGATGATATAGACTACTTTCTCACAGATTACAAGCATACTTACTACAGTGCAGGAGAGCAATTTAGAACTGCAGTTTAACACATCTCATTCATTAGAAAATTATGTGATTTTCTGATAACAATGTGGCCTGACAATCCCAAATATCTCAATTCATTTCTACAACAGCATGCTATACTACAAAATGAACTTTTCTTATGAGATATCCATGACAGGCTTGTTCACTGTTTGTTTTTTGTTTGGTTGGTTGGTTTTTTTCCAATGGAAACAGTTGTTTCATGACAAGCATCAACAACTGTTGGAACAAAATGGTAACTGAGAACTCTGATAGTGGCCAGAATTGCATGTTCAAGTTAAAGTTGGTCTAAACTTGAAGCTGTTTTATGTTAAAAATGCATTAACTTATATGCTATCATCACAAATTATTCCTGCACAGTAGGTATCATTAGAAAAAATTTTGATAGATATTTAAGGCCTATTTTGTCATACACTAACATACTTGCTATTATACTGCCTTGGTAGACTATCTGAAGAACTGTTTATAAACTGAATTTGAGTCACGTCTACTGTTAAAATCAACTCCTCACCTACTATTTTCAGCACACAACAAACAATCTCATTTTTTCAGAATATCTTCAAAATCCTTTTTACTCAAAAGGAAAGATTTTATATACAGGCAATGAAGAATGTTCTGTCTTTGAGACAACCGAGAGATTTAACGCTTCAATAAAACTTTGAAAACGGTTGCTAACCTGGAAGGAAAATCTTGAAAATTCTTCACTGCAGACTTCCTACAAAGTTACAAGGTTACATGTCATCCAGCAACTCAAATAACACCTGCTGATTTACTGCATGGATGGAGAATGCATACAAAGCAAAATGCTAAATGTTAATGGATTACCATTGTCTTGACCTGAAAGGTCACAATCAGATACAAGGCAGAGCCCAAAAGAAACAGGAAAAAAATGAAATATACACAGATCGGCAGCAAATACCTTGAAATATACATTTGTGAAAGTTTGAAAATCCAGAAAGACTCCAGAAATAACATCTTACAGGGTGTTTCTCTACTGTCAGTTTGATTGCCCCTTGTTTCATTCCACTGCAACAGGAAATAAGGATGGGGCAACACTAAATCTTGCTCCCTCCTCCTAGTTCCAAAAATATTTTTGTTGGCTTCCCACTCTCAGACACACTCATGTCACAGCTCTTGTCATGCACATCATGTTCTTCACACTATTCTATGACAGCCTATGAGGCAGTCTTCTCTTTATTTTGTCTGTGTTGTAAAGGAATATTAATTCTTAAAAGAATTAATTAACATCTGGGCTTTTTTTTGTGTCTTGGGCCATGCTGGAGCTGGGAAGAAGAGTAATAGTGGGAGGCCATTTGTGGCTGCAAGAACATGGGCACATAGAGCATGGAATTATGAATTTATATTGTAGGACTCAAGATCAACTAAAGAGTCATTCAAGCACAAGCATAAGAATGAAAATTATTTTGATGTCCATCAGGAGAACCTTTTTACATCTCTGCAGCACCCTAAGTACACCGCAGCCATTCTGGATCACCTGGTAGGGTGAACAAGGACTAGGTGCCCTGGAGCAGATCACAAAGAAGGATAGGCCTAGGCCCTGCCTCTCAGGGTACCTAATATAAAAGGACTTAAAGAGCCAGGCTCTTCCTTGAATAGCTATGGAAAGTTGCTCATCTCTTAACAGAAACAGTGCAGTGTTTTTACTCACTAGTTGTCTTCAGTAGATTGATCTCTGCTATCCACTGCAGTGCACTGAGCATGACAAGAACCTGACTATCATCATTGTCCAAGATACAGATGATGGAGATTAGGTATGTATATACTGAAAGAGAGTTGGTTATTATTCCTAATGTTTAGCCTTAAATCACAGGTCATTGCATTATTTGCCCTTATTAATTGGCTAGCTATTTACTGACTGTATAATTACTGAGTGTTATAATAATATAAGTTCTTAATAAATTTCTGTACATTAAAGCCATCCAAGAGAAATGTGAAGAGTTATTGCATTGGTGCTTCTGAACAGAGTCATGTCATTCAGTTGTTATTAGGTGAAAATTGAAACAGAAATCTTAAGCTGTGATATGGACTACTATTTAAAATTGCTTTTCACATGATTTGTAATTGACAGTCATCTATACTGATAGAATAGGCATCTTAAAACCTATACACACTCTAATAAGGGTTTACATAGAAATATTATGTGCAGCCAGAAAGACTAGACATGTTTCTTAACTTGTGTGTTTGGAAGCAGTTTAGCATATCTGCTTTGGAGGACAAATACATCTTAGCTGAGAACTATTGCAGAATGCTCCTTAACTACCACTTAAAATCACTGCAGTGCACTCTCTGCAGATTTTAGTAGACAAAATCCCCTCAGATTCCAATTACACTGAATATGTACCTACCTCCCAACAATGAGAGGAAGCTGTTCCTGCCATTCTAGCTGTTTCTTCCTATGCACGGTGCACTATGATCATCCTTTAGAGGAGAAAGCACAGGACCAGCCCCTTGTCTAATTGTAGTGAGTTGCTGCAGTCATCCATCTACAATCCTCAACCAGAGGTGAAAGGAAAGGAACCTTCCTAGTTTGAATTCAAAATTTTTGAGAGGGTCTAGGCCAGGGAGCAGAATTTGAAAACAAATTGAGTGGGAAGATGGTCTGGAGCTGAAGTGCAGGGTGCATTCACAGATTGCTTAAAATTTTTCAATGGGGAAATATGGCTGCAAGAATATCGGACTTCAAGATTAAAGAGATTTTTATCATAAAATATTGAAAAGCTTTAGTACTACAAATTTGTGCCAAAAGAACTCATTTTGCTAGTACAAGATGGTACAAGGTACAAGTAATATGATGGCCAATAGAAATTTTACATTGAAAAGGGGAACAGATCCTACCGTTCCATTTTTCACAACCAATATATAAAAACAGAAGGAAAAGAGTAATAGCTAAATTGAAAGGAACTAGAAATGCTTATCCTTCCTTTTACTCAGTGGGATCAAAATCCGAATATCAACAAGATTGATGGTACTTCTGGTAGAAATAAATACACTAGCTGTGGTAATATGATCATTTTAGGCTATTAAGGAACATTTTGTAAAGTATAATCAGAGTAATTGCGAACTAAAGCTTATTAATCTACAGAGGTTTTCATCTTCAAAGCATTACAAACACAAAAAATTCTTAAGTATTCCCCAAAACATGGAGTGTGCCCCTTGAGAGGCCTGATGGAGCAGTTACAGGCAGCAGGCACAGAATGACCTCCAAATCGTTCTCTAGAGTCTCAGCTGCCAGGCTGGTAGATGACATGTGGCAAAATTGCTTCAGCACCTGAAGTTGGTAATACTCCACAGTGATCTGTTTTCTACCTCAGTTCAGAGTTAATTCCTCTAAAATAACCTCAGCTGTTTGCTTCTCTACACATTAATTGCAACTCTATATTTTCTAAAACTTTTCAGGCACAGGAATAAACCTACGTCCTCAAAGTACCTGTGTACATTGTGTAATTCCCATTCAGTCTCACGTTTTCAGAGGTGTTCTGGTGCTGAACTATCTACCTCCAGAAAAAAAAGAAAAAAAAAGAAAAAGAAAA